>JAGDQP010055792.1:0-13068 GCA_022664845.1 Lepisma saccharinum
TTTTTTTTTTTCATTCTCTCTCTTTCTAATAAATGAATTAGTTTCTGGACGTTCCTTCAATAGGATAGTTTTAGAATTGCAAATATACAGAGGAAATATTCGCTTGGTGAATTAAACGGAAAGTTGTATCATCAAGAAAAATACATCATACCCTAATTCAACATACGTGAGTACATACGACAAATATATTACCGAAAGCACGAATTTCTCTTTCCCAGTATAACTATTAAAATTTTTTATGATTCAGAGCAATTGGTTTTACTTTGGATCTGTTTATGAATTTAAATATTTTGAAACCTCTTTATTTCTTAATTCGAAAAATGAATTTAAATGAGAAGGAATTTCTAAAATTCTGTTAGTAGAAAAGGGAAAAATTCACTGTAGTCAATTGTATTATTACAGAATGTTTAAATGCCGAGTTAAAACATCGGCTCTACTTCAACTAGTGTACACGTTTGCGTTTGAATCGCCAATGACGTACTTCAGATCTGCTGATTGAAATCTCAACTAGAGGTTGAGCTTACTCTCTAGCGTATCATGTATGCTCATTAAGAAGATGAGCTGCTTTGTTTTGAGTCCTACTCTGTAGTGACAAAGTTACCAATAGCAACAAACTAATCAGATAGTAAATATGCGTAACAGAAAATGAAAACATTAGTATAATGCTGCTGACACAAATATACGTATCTAAATTATTAAATGCCTTCTCCTGTCTCCTCATACTGTTGTACTGTATATTGTTCGTGTGGAATAGTAGTTCATGAATATTGCATTAGAATAGGAACAGAAGCAATAGTATTATCATTTAGACTAGCTTAGGTAATTTTGAGTTCCTTTATTGGTTTTGAATAGATACGAGAGCATTTAAATCTTAAGCAGCAGTTAGGAAGACGCACACAATGGTGAACCTTTCTTTGTGCTTTGCATAGGACAGGTAATCAGATACACAAACTTTTATTTTATTAAACTTCAGTTGATGGGATGCTAAAACTATTGAACGCAACATTCGGCAAAATGTTTAAGAAGGATCAACTATGTAAACTGACAACTGGAAGGGCTATAACAATATTTCGAATAATTGTAAAGTAAAGTATGATACAATTAATCACTCGAAAATGTTCTCTCGAGTTTACTTAATCATAAATTTATCAAAAGGCACGTCAGAAACGAAACTTGTGACAACCAACAACTGTGAAAGAATGTGGAGAGAACTACGCAGAAACATGAATGAAATGTGTTCACTCTTACACTAACAACGAAGGTGAAAAAATAGAATTCGCTCTTTCCTATGCAGATGAATATGTATATTTTCGAAATACACTTAATCCATTGACAAAAGAGAGATACGGTCGTAAAGTTCCCGATCTACCTAAAATGTTAAAAAAAAATACTAATAGATATTCGATCAGTTTACCCAGGAATAAGTGAAGCAAATAAAGTTCATCGATCTAAAAATGTTATATAAATTCGAGTGACTGTCCAAGAAGAACCTAGTGAAAATTCGGAATCTGAAATCGAAAACCCTCTGTCGAAAAATATCATACATATTATTGATTTGACTTCTAAAGACGACTACGAACCTGATCACCTAACGTCAAGAAGTCCAGAGCCAGAGTATGTTTCAATGATGCATTAAAATCAATCAAAGAAAATCCTAACAATTAAAATGACCATAAGTGTATAACCGACATTTAAAACTATAATTTGGTGCGAATCCAAACACACTGTAACACAATGGCTCATTACAAAGCATTTATCCCAACTTTGCACTTTGTTGGAAGATATTTAGAAACAGTAAAATATATTGAAACTAGAACTGAAGAAAGTTTGAACCCCAAAATTCAAAATGTGAATTGGAAACACAAAGAATTTGATTTCTTGTTTGATACATTTACCAGTTTAAGCGCCACTAGCAATGTAAATTGTTTATTCAATTCTATTAGTATTTAGTTATTTTGCCATGAGAACCACGCCAATTTCCTCCGATTGCTTTCAGTCAAAATGGTGTAGAATAAACAAGATGAACATTACAATAATTTCAATCTACTCCTCGAAGATTCAGACGAACTGGAACGAATGATTCACACTGCATCAGAGATAATAACCGAAACGAGGACACGAATTCCAAAGTCTGGCTGGGGAGAAAATGTTCATATGCGTATGACTGCAGAAGTTTTCCAACGCCCAGTTTATTGCTATCAAATGAATGAAAAAAAGCTACAATTTCAAGAATATCTTAAAAGCAAGCAATGAGAAAGCAAAAGTAATAAATTTCAGAAAACTCTGCACATTCCTAAAGCAACTGGGCAGTTTGTATCAATTCGTGTTTTGCTACGTAATGGTCACTTTGAACTAATCCTTAAATTGACAAGTAACCCTGTCCGAGAAAATGTTAGGTTTGTTTAAAAATAATTTTTGATTGAATTGATATATATAAAAACAGCGTCAAAGATTAATGAGTGAGATGCTCCTAGATTTGCACCACTTTTCCGCCGTTAGAAGCGAAAACGGTTGTATCCGGCTAAGCGTGCATAAAGAAATAAAATAACTCTATCTTGTTTCTATCGTCGAGTACTACAAGAATCACCGAAAAAAATCTCGGGTACACTTTGAGTTAATGGTGATATTTTTGTGTATGAATCGTGATTTTTGACAGTGTTTCCTTGCTCCGATTTGAAAAAAATAATGCCATCGTTTTTCTCTCGTCGAGTACTATAAGAATTAGTAAGAAAATCTCGGGTAGATTTCGGTACACATGACCGTAAAATGACCGTATTGATGATGTTCAGTAATATTCCTGGTCTTTCCACATTGACATGGTAGATTTTAGGGCAAGTAGTATAAATTCGTGAAAGCACTTTCTGTCTTTATTCAAGAGTGATTATAGCTCAGTACAGACAAATGACAGTCGGGTTTCATTTCCAGTGTATGGGTTACATAAGAGACCACAAATGAGCCTATATGCTACAAGATCCTACATGCCACACACAGGAACTTACCCTGTATCCGGATCCAACGGTGTAAGCCCGAGTGTACTATTTACAACGTTTCGTTGTACCTTGTCTAGCTCCGTTGTCCGATTTCGAACGGTAGATGGCACTGACGTTATAACAGTTGAATACCTAATGGGCGCAAGGTGCATGAATAAATGTTAAAGGTCGTATTCTGAAGAAATGGGAATTGATTTTATATTGAAGGACTTTTGGAAACTTTGGTTCAGGTCGAAGAAACTAATATGTTAAACATAGAAAGTTGTTATAATTATTATAACTATATTGCAACCGTTGACTCCAAGCAGATCGCGAAAAATAAAGACTAATAAATTTCTCCGCAGAATGATCTGTGAAATATGTCGCATCTTGTTGCATTTCTGCAAAGCAAACAGCGGCGGGAGGGGTTTGTAAATAGAATTTTTCAAGGTTTAAATCGATTTTAACAGCACAAATTTTAAAGTTGTAGTAAGAAACTGGAGAGGTAACCCCCTCCATTGTAGGCATGTGAGATGTCATAACCCTATGTGACAAGTCAAATCAATGCTCTTCTCTCGTTGCGAATTCTTAAATCTTAAGGAAATTGGTTATGTAAGCCTACAAATAGAAACAAAAGTGAAGAAGCGAAAGTAGATTTTATTAGTGTTGTAATTATTAAAACGTTATATTCGCAATAGTACTCCTTGTGCCAGACACGTTGTTAGTATAAAATGGGGGGATCAAATGAAACTTTCAGCATTTGTATACTGGCATATAATTATAGAGCACGGAAATACGTGATAGACATTCCCGAAAAGTAGCTAACCAATGTGGCTGCCATTCAAAATGGCGGCCGATGCTATTTATTAAAATCAACATACACTGTATATCGGCTACGACTTATCCAATTTCAATCATTCTTTTTATTAAATGATAGATATTGTTAATGGCTACATTTATGTTTATTAGCAATAGTTTCGTAAATCTAATAGTTTTTCAGTTAAATGTAAGAAGTTTCATTTTATCCTAAAATATTTTCTTATTTAATATTTAACTTTGAACGACTAGTTTTAGATAAACCTAAGTCCTTACACAAAATATAGCGTGTAACCTAGGCTTTAATTAGAAAAAAAAAAGATCAATTAAATCCGACAAGTGTAACCAGAGATATGGAAAATTGTTTGAAAATTTCTGCAGTACGAATTAGCACTATGGAGGCACTAATGCGTGTAGAAGCTACATGAAATTAGGTATAAAACGGGGGGACCAGATAAAGCTTTCAGCACCTGTACACTGGCGTGCGTAGAGCACGAAAATACGTGATATATATTCAAGAAATGTCGCTATCCAAGATGGCTTGCATTCAAAATGGCGGCCGACGCTATTTATTAAAATGAACATATCTCTCCGAAATCATTTTTAATAAATTTTTAACTGAGGCAGATTTTAGGTTTAGGTGAAAATTTCTTTTCAAAAAAGGAGGAAAAACAAACATGTAATCTTGCATGATGGTAGTTAGCAGCAATCGAATACACCCGCCTTTGGATGTAAATAATTTCATTGAAACTCATTGGCACTTCCAATTTATATTTTCTTGGAATACATGTCACAAGTAAGTTTCCAAGTGTCTTCAATAACTCATCTGGAACATTTCACTCGAAGCCTATGCTTCTAAATGTTGTGACATTATTTTGTGCTGTTACAGTAAACCTTTTAATCTTTCTTTGTCTTGCAAATACATTTACACTGTCACACCCTGATCTGAATGGAACCTTATTTCAGTTGGTGCCACTTCTTAATAAATTTCTGAGACACTTTGGCCAATATAAAGTACTTTCAGTTAGTTTCTAACGCCTATCACAATGCATTTACTTGCTTTAACCTGCTTCTACAGTACAACAGAAAAACAAACGTTTTATTAGTTGTGATTTCTAAGGTCCAGATTATCGGATATTGTTGCCATTTTCCTCAAATAAAAGTACATATTAAAAGAAGCGTCTTTTGAATTAAATTTTAAGACCTTTAGGCAACTTTCGGTCAGACAGGATGGATGATGAGATAAATTGGCGGAATAAAGAAAATGTTAGGAAACGGGATAACCCCGAGAAAAGCCACGCATACGGTGTTAATCCACCACAAAGTCCATATGGCAGGAGCAGGAGTCGAACCAACCACCGATATCATTAGAGGTGAGCGCTAAACCATTAACCTACCGCGTCTCAGTAGCATTTTGAAAGCAAATATTTATCTAAAAAATAGCATTTCCAAATAAGAACTTAAATAAGAAAATAATAAGCTTTTTTTGTTATTTTTTTAATTTTACTTAATAACCAAAACTAAATTTACTTAAGTAAATATAAAATAAAATAATTTAGGTTAAAATGCACATTTTTCAATTTAACAAAAAATCTCTATTATATTTATGAAAATATTGCTCTTTATAAAAATTGAAGGCAAAGACATGAAATTTCATTTAAAAAAAGGAACCATCGAAATCTCAAACATTGAGAATTGGAAATCACCATTTTAAATGGCCGCCATTTTGAATAACTACCGTTTTGTGATATCTATCACCCATATTCGTGCTCTTCATAGAACAGTGTTCAAGAGCTGAAAGTTTCATTTGTTTCCTGCATTTTATACCAAATCATCATGTAGTTTCTAGACACATTAGTGCCTCCGTAATGTTGTTACCTCGCATTGCAGAAATATTCAATCAATTGTCCATATCTCTGGTTATACTTGTTGGATTTAATTGATCGTTTTTTAAAAATTAAAGTCTAAGTTAAACGCTATATTTTGTGTAAGGACATAGGTTTAATTAAAACCAATCGTTTGAAAGTAAAATATTAAATTAGAAAATATTTTAGGCTAAAATGATATTTTTTTTACATTTAACTGAAACATTATTAGATTAACGAAAATATTACTCATAAAGAAAAGTGTAGCTAATAAAAATATCTTTAATTAAAAAAAGAATGATCGAAATCGGATAACTTGCCGCCATTTTGAATGCAAGCCATCTTGGATAGCGACATTTCTTGAATATATATCATGTATTTTTGTGCTCTACGCATGCCAGTGTACAGGTGTTGAAAGCTTTATCTGGTCCCCCCGTTATATACCTAATCTTCACGTAGTTTCTACACGCATTACTGCCTCCATAATGCTAACTCGTACGGCAGAAATTTTCAAACAATTGTCCATATCTCTGGTTATACTTGTTGGATTTATTTGATCTTTTTTTTAAAATTAAAGCCTAGGTTACACGCTATATTTTTGTAGGGACATAGGTTTATCTAAAACTAGTGGTTTCAAAGTTAAATATTAAATGAAACATAGTTTAGGCTAAAATGAAATATTTACATTTAACTGAAAAACAATTAGATTTACGAAAATATTGTTAATAAGCATAAATGTAGCCATTAACAATATCTTTCATTTAAAAAAGAATGATCGAAATCGGATGTCTCGTAGCCGATATATGTTGATTTAAATAAATAGCGTCGACCGCCATTTTGAATCGCCGCCATCTTGGATAGCTACCCTTTTGGAATGTCAATCACTTATTTTCGTGCTCTATACATGTCATTGTACAAGCGCTGAAAGTTTCATCTGGTCCCCTCATTTTATACAAAATCGATGTTTTTTGGCTTCTAACACAAGGACTATAGGTGGAATCTAGAGTGGAATGTTCGGAACACTTATATTTTAAGATATGAGTGGAAAATGGACCCCTTTTTTCGGCTATTTCAATAAAAGAATTATTTTGACACAAAATTCGTTTTCATCCAATAATTTATGAACATACTGTTAGATGTGTTTCTATTTTTTTTTTCACATTTGAAATGTGGAACATGTAATGTCTGCTATGCCTATAGGAACATGAGAAATTTGCTTTTGAACATTGTAACTTTTCATTTTGATACAGTTTGCATATGTAATCTTGGCTCTTTCTGATAGAAATTAAGAAGAAAAATTATCATCAATTATTTTCTTTGCCTGTTTAATTGACATTATTATTCTGGAATGGAAAGTATGGCTTACGGTGTCCACAGGGTTTGTTACAACCAGTGATTCCGCCTGCCCCCGGCCCTGTGGAGTGTGTCATCCCCAAACCCTCGAGAGTATCCCGAACTTTAAACTGTTTTCGAGATCAAAAGTTAATAGAAATATTGCAAAACTGCCTACACCCTCCCAAATTCGACTTCACACACCCCAAACTGAAAATCCTGGTGAAATCCCTGATTACAACATATTCCAAGCCAGTACATTCAAAGAGCTCCACCAAATTTTCAACTGAACTACGACTAAACAAAACTTGTGTTACACTTTTGACATTATCCAAGATGCGTCTCAAACCTCCGCAGTTCCACTGGAAATTATGAGTATTTAATCTGCCCATCAACTTTGGTTACAATTTTGAAAATAACTAAATGAATTTTCAAGCATCCTTTATATATTCGAATAGCCCTGAAAAAATATAAAATCCAAAAGTCACTTCTATCTTGCTGTTAGATTTGTACGCACTGCACTTTATAATGTGAGGTTATTTTTACTACGTTTAAATTCCATATTTGTATCTGTACTTCCTCCTCCTCCTCCTCCTCTTCATCATCATCATCATCATCATCATCATCATCATCTTCTTCTTCTTCTTCTTCTCCCTCTCTCTCTCTCTCTCTCTCTCATTTATTTACCTCTGCCTAAAGACATCCATTGGTTTAAATTTTTAGTTGTGTGTATTTAAATTTCTATCTCCATCAACTTATGTATACTGTTTCGTCTCGCTTTTATTCTTTCATCTTATCGATATTAATACATGGTTATTAAAAAAAAAAATGTGATAATGATGTTTGCTGATTTTAGTATGGGCGAGACGAGGGAAGAAGACAGAGGAGATCTGATTACCAGTCACGATTATGAGATAAGAAGGTGCCATTTGGATTGCCTAGCTTCACGGCGTTCGCTGTCGCATTTTTTTTATACGAAGTGTACCATGAAGAGAAAATATGCACTAACAACCACATTGTTATAAATGCAGTAACTGTCATTGTCATCCTAGCTATAAATGTGACGTTCCACCAAATAAAACTTACTGTGCTACTTGTCGTAAACAGAGTCATCGAACTGCAGCTTCAAACTGCCCGATAATACCGAAGCTGGGCAAGAACATTTCTCTAAACAATATTTTCAGGACCATTCAAGGCGAAATTTTATTCAAAGACAGATCCGAGGGGCCCGGAATACTCTACAGGCCTGGAGGTAGCAAATATGATGTCACACCGCGGGGCTCACCGAGGCGTTGAAACCATAGAAAGCAATAGGGAAATAGCAGATATTGTCATTTCAAGGTCCATTTTTGAAAGTTTTGAGAAAAAACGTATTTTAAAGTGTAAACATTTGAATTTAAAGTTATTTTTGCTTTGGGTATCTTTGCTTGAGGTCAAAGACATGCCTAGAGCAAAAGGATGACTTTTAGTTCAAGTGGTTACACTTAAAAATGAATGTTTTCTCACAACTTTCAAATATGAACCTTGATCGGTCTTCCCGTGTACCATTCAAATGCATTTTTAACACGTCTCTGGCAGTTTTTTTTAACGAAAGAGATTTAGTATTGCATAGAGGGTGAAACCAACTGACGGATACAATGTTTAACCCATTTTGTGACAAAAATGGACCTGGTCGTGTTTGTTAGGGATGTCAACGGCTTGCTCGGCTCGGCTCACGGCTCGATCGCCTCGAGCCGTCCTGAGCCGCGGCTCGCACTGAGCTGAGCCGAACCCAGCGCGGCTTACAGCGAGCCGAGCCGCGGCTCACATCGAGCTGAGACGAACCCAGCATCGGTTCACCGTGAGCCGAGCCGAACCCAGCTCGGTTCGCAGCGAGCCGAACCGAACCGAGCTGACGCTCACATCGAGCCGAGCCGAACCGAGCGTCGGCTTACATCGAGCCGAGCAGAACCGAGCGTCGGCTTACCGTGAGCCGAGCCGAACCCAGCGCGGCTCGCAGCGAGCCGAACAGAGCGTCTGCTCACCGTGAGCCGAGCCGAACCCAGCGGGTTTGCAGCGAGCCGAGTCGAACCGAGCTGAGGCTCACACTGAACCGAGCCGAATCGAGCCCCGGCTCACAGCGAGCCGAGCAGTGGCTCATACCGAGCTAAACCGAAACGAGCCAAGCCAATATGAACGGAGGTTCGAACCGAGCCGAGTCGAACGGAGCCACGGCTCAAACCGAAACGAGCTGCTGCTCATACCGAAGTCCGAACCAAGTCGCGAGTCACAAGGGATGTATTTCGGCTTGAAGGGGATTTTTTATAAGACTTTGTATGTATATATATATATATATATATATATATAGAGAGAGAGAGAGAGAGAGAGAGAGAGATTTCTATCAATTTGGCGTCCTTTCAAAACACGAACATTTGGCATCCGTTTTGAAGTTGATTTTTCTCGACAGCAATAAGACTTAGCTGCATTCTGTTAAGACTATATAATGGTTATCGGTGCTGTACTTAACGAAATCAACGAATATACTGATTTCGTAATGTACAATATTTTTTGTTTAGTTTCCTATCAATTTGACTTCCGTTCCAATTACTATCATTTTGGCGCATATGAATATACGTTCAATACTACCATCCATTTCGCGTCACACGCGTATATTTCTGTTCATTTTTTCTTCATTTTGACGTCCGGTGCTGTTGCCATTTTTTGCAACTTTCTACATTATATGAACTTATTGTCTTCAACTGTGTGCTTGTTTGTTGAACGATGTTCAGCGTCAAACACCATTCCTTGGGACACGCTATAAACATAGCTTCCCCTTGACTTACAATTACAGATTAATTATCGCACTTTGAAGTCTGCAAAGACAAAAGGTATGCCGAACGAAATAGCTAACCTTTGTTCAAATCTATTTTATTTTATATTCCAGTATCCTAAAATAATTAATGATGTATGGTTTTTATTATTCAAGTTACTGGGAATTTCCAGGCAGATAAGATATCTAGCATTTTCCAGGAATGTTTCCGAAAATTTCCAGTGTTGAAATAGCATATTTTCTGAAGTTATACTGAGAGTAATCAACCAATGCTTCTGTAGCAGAAAAGAAAAGAAAGAATAAAAGAAAAAATGGAAACATCATTTTCTGTCGTTTAAAGATCATTCATCGTGATTTTATCATATAAAAGCATAATTTAAGAAAAATAAACATATACAAGAAAAATAAGCGACATGAAGAGCTCACAGAAAAGTAGTAGGCTTGCACTAGGAAATATCTCGTGTAGTAAAAAGTAATCCATTATTTTTGCATGACATTGAAGGCTTGACTTACCATAGTTAGAATGATCCGATTTAGGTCACATTATTATGCGCCGTTTTGTTCGATAACGTGTTGCCATTTGGAAGGTAATATCATGATGCCTCTCTCATAGAAGCCCTTGTCCCTATTGGCAAAAAATTGAGACAGTCGATTTTCACAAGCCTCTCTTGAAGCGAATTTTTCATCAGCAAACGTGTTCGCCATGGACAGGAACAGATGGTAATCACTCGGTGCCGGGTCCGGACTATAAGGTGGATGCATAAGAACCTCCCAACTAAGCTCCCGGAGCTTCTGGCGAGTCACTATCGATGTGTGTGGCCTGGCGTTGTCCTGGTGGAACACAATGCCTCTAATATTGGCCAAAGCTGGGCGCTTCTGGGCGATTGCTGCCTTCAGACGGTCCAATTGTTGACAGCATAGTTCCGAGTTAAGGGTTTGGCCGTAGGGGAGCAGCTCATAGTAGATAATTCCCTGCCAATCCCACCAAACACACAGCAAAACCTTCCTGACCGTCAATCCTGGCTTGGGCACCGTTTGCGCCGGCGCACCGCGCTTCGACCACGACCGTTTTCGCGTAACGTTGTCGTAAGTGATCCACTTTTCATCACCAGTCACCAACCGCTTCAGAAATGGGTCGCTTTTGTTGCGATTCAGCAGCGATACGCAGATGGAAATTCGGTCCATGAGGTTTTTTTGCGTTAACTCGTGTGGCACCCATACATTCTTCTATACGAGCCGTACATTGCACAAGTTTCTTTGTGTATTCAGCCTTATGCAAATGGTTCCACACGGTTTTTTGTGCAATGTTTAGCTCTTGAGCAATCGAAACAGTGCTTACATGACGGTCGGACGCGACAATGTCCATGATTTTGTCGACATTTTCGACACTTGGCCTTCCAGTGCGTGGTACATCTTTGACGTCAAAATTACCGGAACGGAATCGACAAAACCAAAATTGCGCGTGATTGGCTTTTACAGTATCAGGACCATAAACACTATTCACATTTGCAGCCGCCTGGCTTGCGTTTTCACCTTTATCGAAGAAAAACTGTAAAATATAGCGTATTTTCTCTTTGCTAGTGTCCATTTTGACGCACGCTCACACAACTCTGAGTCAACTCATCACAACTATCTGAACAGTGTTTGTAGTACGCAATCTCATCGTTTGAACGCCATCTTGTTGAACCCGATCGGACTTATACAACGCGAGATACAGATCACTGAAGCCATCTATTGGCAAAATAATGGATTACTTTTTACTACACCAGATATATCTTTGAAACTGCTGTTTGGATGCAATTATTGTTTACCATTAATACCGTGTTTTTTAATTTCTAATACAACCTATAGATAGGGAAAAAATATACAGCGGGTGAAAATGTATTTGGTCAAGTTCAACAAAGAGACTGTACCACAAGTAAGACAGGGACCTTTTCCAAATCCCTTGCACTTTTATGAAAATTTGAATGCCTTAGATAGAATACTGTAGAACTAACTACCACTCAATACACCTGTAAAGCAACAGGCAATGAAAGAGTGATGACTACGTACATTCATCGAAAAAAAAGTATTTGGACTACCTCAGACTACTCTCGAAATAAATGTTCTAGGTATCCTTTTGTGTACAAGAGCAGTCTACGTAGTGCATTCAAGCAATACTCAGCTCGGCCGAACCGAGACGTGGCTCGGTCTGAGCCGAGCCGTGGTTCACTCATATTGAGCCGAGCTCACTTCGGCTCGGCTCGAGCCTTGCCGATTGACATCTCTAGTTTGTAACTGGGCTACAGATATCTTTAGAGCACACGTTTCGCATTTCAACTTTTAGGTTTAACAAGAAATTTGTTTGAAGATTAGAACCTCCATTCAGTAAGTGAAATATGTTTAAAACAATGGGAACTTTACAATTAGATAGAGTTGTCCCTTTGATTCTTCATAGAGGTTAGAAGAATATATGGTGACAAGTGTGTAAAAATATGCTTTATGCTGGTGAAACATCGTGTGTGACATTACAATTACTTGCAGTTTTTTCGTAAAACCTAAATTTCAATACAAATCTACATTTTTTGTTTTTACAGTGCCTTTGAACAGCATGCCATTGCTTCTTATATCTATGATAAAAGAAGTGAAAATATACGTCGAGGACCTGCATTGAAGCTACCATTCATGGATTCGGATGGTGGGACTGAGGAAAGCAGGCGATCATATACACCAAAGGTTGGCATAAGCGAAACGCAAAATATGGACACCTGTCCAGTGCTTAGACAAAGTCAATGTTCTTATATTAAATAATCCTACCTTTATTGTACTTTCCTGAACAGTACCATAGGCTGTGCTCCATTTTACATGAGGACCCGTATTCAACTTGTACACATAAGAATTTAACCAGTTCATTAATTGTCTACATGGATTAAAACGTTTATTATAATCGACCCCTTTTATATAATGTAGGAAATGATCAAATGCATGAAAAAGAACCTGAAAATCAGCAGTTCACTTAATAATTTTGTGATGAACAACGCCAACGTGAATTTGCCATTTCCTATTAACAGAATCTAGAGATCTAAGCGAATCTGTGAAATCATTTTTTTTAAGCAATTGGTTGATGTAATATTGCTCTACCTACAAGTAGATCTGCTTCAAAATGAATCGAATATGTAGCAATTTCCTTGTTACGAGAGTGACACTTTGTTCAGACACGTAATTACACATTTGCTGATACGTGAATAGATATGCAAATACATATTCTGATTTACATACACACACACACACACACACA
>JAGDQP010055794.1:0-13067 GCA_022664845.1 Lepisma saccharinum
CACTTTTTGCACCTCTGGTTTTTTTGTTCGGATATTTTATACAGCGCCAATCTGACGCTATCGTGATAGACTTCCAATTGAAACAAACCTCCGTTCGATTCCCCCACCAGCCAGTATCTTCTTAGCATAAACTGAAGTATTCAAACAGAGATTCATCTCCGGGTTGGAGAACTTACGAAGCATCACTGGTGAGAATCCGAGAAAAAAAGTGTGTGTTCTATAGCATAATGATAATGTAGTTTTCATTTTTCATTGGTCTTTCTCTCTTCCTCTCTTTCTCCATGTATTGTTATCGTGTCTTCGCTCCTTCTCTTCTTCTTCTTCTGCTCTCTCTCTATTCATAATTATTTTCTCTCTTACTTTACACACACTTTCTCCTTTTGTCCGTGCTCCAGAGCCAAATCCGGGTACTTTCAATGACCCGATGATAGGGCGTGAACAAACACAAGTGACTCGGTAACCCAACTGACCAGGTCTGGAAAATTTATTTAACTGGGAATTTCGGCGTCGTATTTTTCGTGTTATCGGGGTAATATCTCCTGTCCTGGTCAACCCTCAAAGAAACACTGTTCAATCGCAACGAAATAATTAAAATCTCTACTTCAACCTCCGGGATATCAGATCTAAATCGAATCACCGTGTTAGAGTGGGTTCGAATCTTAAACCCGATGACACAGTCCAATCCTGACCAGCATCCCCCGACACCCGATGACCAGTTTCAGCTCTGCCATGTTTATTCCATCTGTGCAAATTGTTATAAACGCAAGTTCATTAGTTAAAAAAGATAAAATGAATTATATGGGCAGGGACAGCACTATGGCTTACGCCCTTCCCGACTAGTTCATTTGTGTTGTAATTATTAGAACGTTATATTCGCAATAGGTGGAATATAGAGTGACATGTCAGAACAGATAAATTTTAAGATGTTACTAGAAAATGGCCCCCTTTTTGGCTATTTGAAGAGAAGAATTCTTTGTATATTAGTTTGGCACAAAATTCGTTTCCATCCTATAATTTATCAACATACTATTAAATGTGTTTCTTTCTTTCACGTTTGAAATGTGGAACATGTAAGATTTACTATGCCTATACGGAATATGCTAATTTTGCTATTGAATTTTTGTAACTTTTCATTTTGATAGAGTTTGGGGACTTTCTGATAGATATTAAGCAGAAAAATTACCATTCATTCATTTTCTTTTTATGTTCAATTTATATTAGTAGTCTGGAAAAGAAGGTATGGCCTACGGTATCTGTTGGGTTTGTTACAATCAGTGATCGGCGAGACACCGGTCCATGTTGGGGGTGTCAGCCCTACACTGTCGAGACTAACCCCCAACTTTAACATTTTTGCGGTCAAAAGTTGATAGAAACATTGCAAAGCTACTTACTGTATACCCTTCCAATTTTGATGTTACACACCACAATCAGAAAATCCTGTCGGAATCTCTGATTACAATGTATTACAAACTAGTACATTCAATAAGCACCAATGAATTTGCAACCGAAACACAAAGCATGTTTGTTACACTTGCTGTTAGATATGTGGAATCTGAACTTTATAATGGTAGGTTCTTTTTACTACGTTGAAATTCCATATTTTTATCTGTACTCCCTCTTCTTCTTCTCCTCCTCATTCTTCCCGGTTGTTTTTCTCTCTCATTTCTCTGCCTCTGTCTAACAGACATCCATCGGTTTCGATTTTTCATTGTGTGTGTTTTAATTCCTCCCTCCAGTAACTTATATATCGTCGTCGGAGCAGCAATACCCACTATGTGGCAAATTATGAATTTTTCAGGAAGGCTAAAAATCGGTTTCCTAGAGTACAGTCTGAAATACAATTTAGGTACTGAAAAGTTGCTATATCTCAAAAAGTAGAAGTTATTTCCACATGAAATTTTTATGTCGTGTGCATAGTACACAGAACTATAAACCGGAAGAAAAAATGAAAAGTTAAGAAATGACACATAGGGGATATTGCAGTTCCGACTATGATATATTGTTTCCTCTCGCTTTTATTTTTTCATTTTATCGATACTAATACATGTACATTAAAAAAAAATAATATGCTCATGATGTTTGCTAATTTTAGTATGGGAGAGACGAGGGAAGGAGGAAGAGGGAGAAGAAGGTGTAATTTGGGTGGCCTAGTTGCACGGCGTTCGCTGTCGAATTTTTTTTAATGGGAAGTGTACCATAACTAAAGCCCTACCTGCTAACTTCCACTCAGGCATGATGTTTGGAAGCTGGATTCGAACCTACGTGTTTCCCCTACCCAACGGTAAATGATAATCTGAAATTCGCTGCATTAACGTATTCATCACACGGGTTGGGTGCTACTGTGTAACAAAACTTGAGATAACTCGTTTAAATTTATCATAGTAATATTTCCAGGAGTTCTTTTATTATATTGATGGCAGCTGGGGCGCTCAAACGTTAAATAATTAAAAGATGGTATTACCTTATCTACCAAGTTTCACTTTATAATATTTGAGAGTTTCAAACGCAATTTTTAGCAAAGTTTTCCAAGAAAATGACTGAAGAAAATTTCATTGAAGAAAATTTCACTTTTTGCCACTAGACCACAATAAAATATGACAGCATGTAATGCCTGACCACGATGGCCCATTCTCCTCTAAATTAAAAGGAGTGTGTGTCGGAACTCCTCCTGGTTTAAATTGGTTACGAAATGAACGGTATGCCAAATTTCCTTTGAGTCACCCTGTATTTATATAATATTCGTATTTGGCAGGGATCAGAGCAATTAATTAACAAGTCAACTTCATCAATAACTTAAAGCTAACATTTTAATTATCTGCAGCACAACCTTTTACATAAAAGTGAAAGGGAATTGCATAACTTCAACACATATGCTTGAAGTGTTGTCTTCCCTTCAGGCGTTCAGAACAAGATTTCGAAAATCTTGAAGTCCTGTAACTCGTGTTCCGCTGAAATCCGATACGTAGTATTACAGGAGTGTTCATTTGAACACTCATCAATGAACTGTAGAAGTTTCATGCTAATTTTCGTGTCCCATCGGAGACAGTTTCCTTCTAAGTTGTCAATCCTAATCAATCTACAAGGAACGTCGTCTTATTTTGTGTTGCCTCCCTGACTTGCTATAATCGATTTAGGTAGAAATAGTGTAGCATTCTTGCTTGAAGTCATAGGCTATAGAATGTTACCCCGTCAAATGTTTAAAGTCGTTTCACAATGGAAAGGGATTGTTTTCAAGGAAGACTGTAGCTTTATCGAGTCACGTAGATCCAGTGTTATTAATGTGTAGTGCTAATCGGATTTGTAATGTTCTGCGAATGAGTGGAGACTGCCAACGTTGCACACTTTCTTCCATGCGTTCAGCGTATCTTCCTGATTCAGAAAGTGTTCCCAAAATAATGTATTCTGTCAGTATTCAAATTAGTCATTTGAGTTCTACACACATTTGGAGCATTATTAGAAAACTTAATTAAACATTTCAAGCAGTTTTTGTATGTTAATTGTTGGTATTTTAAAGGCATGATATTCACTGAAACTCTCTTATTCACGCAACAGATGAAAAAGTTTTATTTTTGAATACATAAACTTATGGAACGTTTAATTTCTTAATTTAATATTTCTGTTTGTAACTTAATAACTTAAGTATAGTAAATTACTCATTATTAACGAAGAACAACACTGGAAAATAAAATTAGTAAGAACACCCATAAGTATTAAATTAAGCATAAAAATATGGAATATATTACACGGATGATTTACTCATGTGAACACCGGTTTGGCAACAATTTTGCAAATCATTTTAATATCGATGCAACGGAGAAGTGCTATACTTCGTTAAGTTAATGCGTTAATAGCTACAGCCTGCTTGAGTTGCGAATCGAGTGTTCTCTTTTTTCATTTTATGTGCTTGAATATAACTCATTCTTCTGTCTGTATACATTGTGCTTAACAATGGGATAATAACAGCTTTCTTCCTCCTGGAATGAGGTCTACAGTAAAATGAATATTGGTTGGATATTTTTATACCCATGTATATGGGTGGGGTGAAATATTAAGCTGGAATACATATCAGGAAACGGCACTTCATTTTTAATAGTAAAGACCAAATTAAAATCTGTATATGGAAGAAGGTAAAGTCACTGTTCATAAGTTTTAAAGTTAAGAGCAATGCTAAGCTGATTTTAACCATATAACTATGAAGTAATCTTGAAGATACTTTGATTAAATATCCCTCCTACAAAAAAATAGACAAAATACTTCTTGACTTGAACAGAAAAAAAAGGAAAGAATGTCAAATCAAATAGTAATGTTATTTGTTACGTAATCAAATGTTACATAAAAGCAATAGTAAAATAAGATGAATCATTATAATTTATTAAGAAGCAATATTGAATGATAATGGTAACTCTTTTAAGAGTCAATATATGATAGTGAGAAACAACGCCACATGTAGCTGAAGAAAAGTTAAGCCATATTGATGTAGAGAATTTACTTAAATAAGGAGCTGCTTGGATGAAATACATTTCAGTTCTTGATGTTTGTAATGGACATCTGGATGCCGTAGGATATGTAAATCTATTTGGTGGCCATGTACCTAAATGCAAGTAGTGTTGTCAAGAAATGGGAGTTCTAACAGGATAATGCACTCTGTGACAGAACTAAGGTCATCACAGGGTAATTTCAAGTATTTATATGACTCACAAGGTATTTACATGACTCCAGTCTCCACCGCGTTTCCCTAATCTCAATCCAATCAGAAACTAGAAGATGAAGTCCAGTGAGCTATTAGAACACTATATATAGCTCTTCACCAGCCAATTTGTGTGAATTCCAAGACGCTATCCTATCTAAGTGTTGTCGTATTCCTCAAAACGTTTTCATCGACTAGTTCCATCATTAGTACGGCTAATAGGGAAAGTTCACGTCCAAAGTTGGGTGCAGCAAGTTACTATAGGCACGTAGGCATATCTAATAAAGTAGGCACTTACTACAAGGAAGGGTCAAAATGAAATATCGGGTTGCGAGATGAAACATAATAAATCTGACAGAAAATGGGAAGAAACGGAGCGGCGCGAGAGAGATTCAAAGTTGGTGAGAGGGATAAGATTGTACTATATAAATATACAAATAAACCTATAAATTTTACAAATGTGTAATTGTAGATTAGCCATACCTCTGCGATTGCAGAAAACACGAAAGCAAGAATAATACGGGTTGATCTATCTTCGGCGCCATGTTAAAATCCGCCATTTTGAATACATCTTGAATTTTCTAAATGTAAAAATAGATATAGGTGCATTCATCTGAGCTAAAATGTTGTAAAGAAGCCAATAATGAAATCCTTTAACCTGATCCCTGAAAGATCGAGTCTGAAAATACATTTCATGTACATAAAACAACATATTAAATGAAGACTATTAGGATATTGAAGTATGACATATTGAAGTACATTAAATAAGCATTGAATTTCAGAAATTGTTATTTCTTAATATAATTTTGCAATAGCTCTGTCGAGGTTCGAAAATGGCGTCGTAGTGTCGATACGACTCCAAATTTGCTGTGTGTCTTTGTCATAATTTCAAATCTTTTGGTCCACTCACAGTCAGTGTTAAATTTCAAAAGTTAATCCCTCCCCTAAATGCTACATATATCCGTTATTTGTTGTCTTACTCAAGTGTTCAAATCTAAAGTGCCTTTTTTTTTTATCAAATAAGGATTTATGCATAATGGAGTGGAGTGAGTGGAATGTTGTAGCAGATGGAGGCAAAATCTGAATGATTCCCGGTCGCCACTAACCAGAAAAGAGAGAAGAAAGCAGTAGCTCTGCAATAATAAGCCTACTTCTTCGTTTGTAGAACCTCTTTATTGGCTAAGAAAACAACTGACAATTTCCTGTGCATTAGATCAATAGTTCTATGGTTTTTGAGTACCACACCAGTTCCATGCTATTAGTCACTCAACTTGAAAATTAATATATGGTCATTTGGAGGTTCACTGACAGTTGAGGAATTCCAACACTTCTAAGCTTGCAACATTGTAGATTGCATAATAGGCAACTCATGATATAAACTGGCTGAGTGGTAGAGCGTTGGCTTAGCATTCTGGAGGTCCTGGAATCGATTCCAGTGGCCGTCTACCCTCAGTGCGGTTTTCCAGGGTTCCCTCAGTGAAACCAGGCAAATGCCGTGATGGTATATCCTACCTACAAAATAGACCCTGACCTTCCAATATCCTCTCCCCACTCTATCCCGGTCTAAGTCAAAGATACCTAAAAACCTTAAAATAAATTCAAATTGAAAATTAATGATGTAAACAATACTCGAGGAAGAAAGAGACTTCGTAGTGTATTGAATCTCTACGCTGATTTTTGAGTTTGTGTGTTGTATTTGTGAAGGACCAGAATCATATTCGTAAGGTAAGTTGTCCAGAAGTTGACTAAAATGACCCTGTTCTAAAATACAAGATTCGGTTCTTAAGTTTTTATGAACAAGTGTTGATCATGTAGTTCGAAACCATTGCACACTATAAAAGTGTAAAGCCTTGTGTGTGCACAGGTAATTTCATGTCCTTTAATCAATGGTACGTACAAACTCAAAGAATTTAAATATTTGTAATATTAGGCGATTGGGCCAATCCCAACATTACATTGTAGGCTTTTAAAAATCTATGTGGCACCCTTCGTCTAAATTAGAAAGATGTCTCTCTTTATTTTCCATATCTAACATAGTTCGGAACTACTCCTGAAAGACTCTTGGAGCAAAGGAAACATCGCTTCTCCTTTTGATGAGATATGAAATAGAATGAGTTCTTGCTACAGGTGCAAACCCGTCTTATGTTCCCCAATACGTTGCGGGGCAAAAGAAGAAAAAGAACGACAAGAATTTAGGGGAGGGGGATCAAACTTGGGCTCCAGTCTAAAAGGAACTGAGCTTAGCAGACATTCTTTGGGATTTGGATTAACAAATAGATTTGAAACATCTGGAAACAAGGTAGTAATAAAATCCCTTAGAGTGGATATGCTCCTTCAGATGTTCATTATGAAACTCGGCATAAACCATCAACATCACAGCCTAATTTGAATTGATTCTAACCGAGTTATTCCACACTTTGTTTGACTTTTGCTCTTAGAGGTAACGAGGAAAGTTAGCGACGCGATAAAATTTCATTTTAAGATAATCTATCAGATTCATTTTCACACGCAATGCAATACATCGTAGTGTTACTAAGTGCTTAGTGATAATTGTCAAATGCTTACATGTGTTATCATTTGATGTCGGAATTGTCTTAATAAAGTGTCGGAATTCCCCACGTAGTGGGGCAATCCTGACACTTCTCACTAGTTTCCAGAGTATTCAGATATGCAGAGATGAAAGAAAAGACAACAGACTTTATGACGACGTGCAGAAATCTCATCCCAATATTTCATATGTTTTCTAAGATACGAAAAATGCTTAGCGTGTCTCGAAACCCCCAAATGACCATAAATGGTGAGGTAGAGTAACATAATTCAACCGACAGAATTCCTGACGGTTCATCAAGTAAAACCAAGTAGGAAAGACTCAGTAAGCATACTGTCACAAATTATAGCGTATGCGCCAACGCCTATGTTACATTGCATGTATTGAAAAAAATGGCAAGGAAGATGAAACTAGTTCGCACAGCGGCGCGGCGCTGTATGATGTAACATAGACTTTTGTTGCATCAATCCAACACACTGTTTACGCGTGCGCTCACTTAAGGGAAGAGCATGTAACATACTTTTGTTCCATGGTTTCTGTAGTGCATTTTAACTCCAGAAATTTCTGAATACTGAGGCTATTTGTTGCAATATGCTCAAACCAAGTGCAAATACATATCAAGGGCTCATCAGAGACCTTTGTTTCGTAAATAACTCCACTTACACAAGAATGTAGCATAGACGTTTGTTCGCGCAAACGCATCAATTGCCCATTTTCGAGATATTTGACTAGAAAAGTAGACAGTTTGGTTATATCAGGTTTGGATTGAACAAAACGTTAGAAAGACAAAATTTAGATGGCATTTTCCAAATTATGTTTTTTGTTTTGTTAAAATTAACCATTCTTTAAGATTAGTGTATGATTGATTGCGTGCAAACATATGGCTTGGCGAAATACTAGAATTCGACATGAAAGGTACTAACAAATGTGGACAAAATGTCAGGAAAACATTCACCAAATATATTTTAAAATTGAATTTTAATTTTTTGCACACTATCTTGATATGAAATTTTCAAAATTCCGGTTTTCAAAGTCACTTTTCGTAAATTGGGCATTTCTGACAATATTCTTCTTAAGCACTTCTGACGTGCAAAAAAACCTTTGTTACTCTTTTAATTATGTACAAAGAAACTGACTTCAGATTTTAAATCAGATTTCAGATAAGCGATCTCGGTTTATCTAGCCGCTTTTAATCGTGACGCTACGACTGGCAAGTCCCTTTCATTTGTTTAGATTCCTCCATTTTATGACCACTCTCGCTTCTTAATGAAAACATGTAGAAAGAAAATAGATTCGTATTTGAAATCAACGACCTCGAACATCCCTCTCTTTCCATGTTTAAGATGTTGGCGCTACAACTGGCAAGTCCTTTTCATTAGATTAGCTTCTTCAATTTCTAATATTCAGGCTAGTTTGTAAATAGAAACAAGTAGAAAGAAAGTGATTTCAAACTTGAAATCATCAACTTCGTTCGATCTGGTTGTTTCCAATCTAGTGTTGCTACAAATGGAGGTTCTTTCAGCAAATTAGTTTGTTATACAATATTTCAAGATAGTTTTGTTTTATGTTCTTTGCCATAGGTCTGTTGTTTCTTAGATCATTTTTAGAACGCTTGAAGGCGTTAATTAAAGGACAAGGCATTTTATGAGCATCGTCTATTTCGTACGGTAAATGCATTGTTACCGTAAGAATAATGAAATCGCGACGATCAAGGTGGGCAGGCCATGTAGCTCGGATGAAAAAAAAGAAACGAAGCTTATATTCCATCGTGGTTGGTAAACCGTAGGGAAAGACATCATTGGGAAGATCGAAATGACGTTGGGAGGATAATATTATAAGGAATCTTCGAGAAGTAGGTGTTTGTGATGAAAACCGGCTTAAACTTGCTCAGGATAGAATCCTATGGAATACGTTTGTTACTGCGGCGATAAACTTACGAGTTCCGTAAGCCATAGAGTAAGTAAGTAAATGCATTGTAAAGGATTTTATCTGAAGTCATTTATTCCTTCTTGGTAAAAAGATGAAACATCGTTCTCCGCTACTACTTAATCACACAAACAGGATCATCTATTATGAGACGATCGAAGGTTTTAGTCATGGAAGGAGACGAGCTACCTATTATCATAGCCAAGGCCAGAGAATGTAAATGCACAGGAATGGAAAGTTCTAGCTGGAAATATATTTTAAACAGTGTTGCCACTTCAGTGAATGGGTTGCTAAATCTAACTATGTTGAACACTCATTTTTCTCTCAGAAATTACACTGATACTGACATTTAGCTACAGTTCCTCCGATTTATCTTACAACTGCAAAGTTGTCTACTTTTTCCATTGATAGCATAGACTTTGAAAAGCCATATTTAATTTGATACGCGAAATTATTTTCGATGTCTCCAGTTGCCAACACTGGTTTCAAGTAATTTCAAGAAAACGAATATGATATGAGTTCAACAAAATAATAAAGTGCCAATAAATACACCATTATTTTGTCAGTGGTGTTTCATATTCCAATTCACGCTATTACTAAATTAGATGATCGTGGTAGTTGTCCTGCTGTGCGCCTATTGTATCATTGGCATGGCAATTTTAACAAAAATAAGCAGAAAAAAGAAAGAAAAAGAAAAGAAAATCAACTATTGTTCTTGTAAAATTTAGCTGTCAATGTGAATTTTACTTTTTCCCTCAGCGAAGCAATATAACTAACCTTCACTCGCCGGAATTGTAGCAGGAGATGAAGTCGAAAACCTTTATATATATATATATATAATAAAAATAAAAGTTACCGTTCCATTTTCCTGTATCCGGTATATTTAAAAAAGAACTGGCTAGAGAAAAATCACTGGTTTAGTTTATCGTTAAAGCAGCACGAGAGAAAGAGGAGAGAGAAAAGGCGCCTGGGGTGGGGGGAGAGATTCGGTCAGGTAAAACCTTGAAACAGGCGTTTTTACGGGCAACTTCGACCTTGACTTCAGGCCCGTTTTGCAAGTTGATCCCGTCCAGAAAGGAAGGAGTGAGATAGATGGCAGCACCGGTTTCGGGGCGATTGACTGCCAAATTACATCAAGATTGTGAGCAGGTGGTTTGTGAAGACAAGATTCCTTAGCAGCAGTCTTTCCTTCTCTACCTCTCCCTCCTTTCCTTTCACTAAATCCTTCCCTTCCCCTCGTTGTGATTGCAATAATCTTCAGATTTTGCCTCTTTCTAGGCGCGTGTCACTAGAAGTGTAAATGCTGTTGGTTGATTCATCACTTTGTGTGTATCTAGATCTATTTTTGTAGATGAGTTATAAAACACAATGAATCCCACAATCTTATTTCTTTGATCCGAAAATTAATTGAAATGATATGCGGGATCAGGCACCCTGTAACAGAATGAAGACTCCTAAATTCCAAGTCGTTAAACAAATAATTTTTTACTCCCCAAGAAAGTCGAATTAAAAAGAACAACTACATCTTGTATTGGGTTTTCGAAAGATTGATGTTCTACTTTTTCTCATCCAGTTTGGTGCTTCTTGTAGTTTCATTTTCGCGATCACAATTCTTCACCCTATCCTACGTTCCTTACAGATGCTTCTAATAGCTCCACCATGAAGTGATAATAACACGGCGAAGTTATGAACTAGGATCGATCGATTGTCTATTGTTTGTTTTTTTTCTTTATGTCTAGCAGCAGACGAAAATATTCTTTGCCTCTTGGCTAATCGTAACTAAATTACCCATACAAACAAAATTATTTTTGCTACGTAACAGCCGACTGCAGCGCCACAAAGTGGGGCTGGCTGCCTCCCAGTATCTTGTCAAGGGTCGTGACCCAGAGAGCAGACTTGCTTTGCACTTGACATTTGTTTCCCAACATAAATGCTAGATGGCAACCTTTTATATTTTGTTTGCCACAGTAAACATGCTGTAACAACGATTATTGCCACTTCAGTAATAGCTCTATTACGTCATACTCTATTATTATTAATTATTTATTTCTACATTTCTCCATCATCGGATACTTTTCTTGTTTTGGTTTGTTTCGTCTACGTAGTGCAGTTAGAATTCCGATAGGATTCAAGTGTGAGTATGACCATATTCAGGTCATTACATCATCATATGACGTAAATAAAGGTTTGGTATAGAAACACTGCTATAACTACCACCAGGTGCAATCGGTAACGTGTCAGACTTCAGACGAGGTGACCCGTATTCGATTCCCCTTCAAAGCTTGGAAATTATCTCGCCTGTAACAGTGTTTAGATTGATTCTATCTTGGAAGTTAATTATCAAAAATCAATATCTGCGTTTGCTGAACCATATACAAAACTTGTAAAGTTACTGCCAATATTATAAGTTTTCTACTCGCTAGCTGAGTTTAACTAGGACTTTTCGGTAAACTTCAGTCATAGTTTTTAATTTGTCATGAAAACTTTACTGCAAACGATTTGTTTGCTGTCGCAAGGTTTTTGAAAGTGTTATACATTTTCTCTTTGCTATTTGGTGAGTGATTAACTTATTTAGAGTACTACCATTAGATAATCCGTACACTCTTTGGAGGTTCTGACACTCCTAGAACGCATTCCCTTCAATGGTTGAAGGTCTTTGTGTCCAAAGAGTTGTACTGGCGAAAAATGTGTGCATCCCAAAGATCGAAATGTTTTTTCGTTGGGCGAAAGTTTAGCGCGAGGGATTCAAATCCTATATGGGTCCATTGAACGCAATGGTTTGGAGTCCATTTTAAGAGAAATTTTAGGCCCCATCCTAGTAACCTCACAATCTCGTTAATAACGACTAAAAATGTAAGAAAAAGTAATACCAGTTAGCAAAGAAGAAGCGCAGTGAAAGGAAGTAAACGAATATTTCGAAATTTGCTAAAACTATTAATAAAGTAAAAAGAGACTGACTATAAATATTGCGAAATTCAATTTTGGCATGTTGCTTATGTTGGAACAGCGTTTATATCTTAATTTTGTGTTTATGATGAGGTTTGATATGCCTTGCTAAGTTGCAAGTCGATGCACTTGTTCAACATCTTGGTGTGCGCTTCTTCGGCTCATATCAAATGTACGTAGTAGTTATTTTATATACTAGATCCAAATTTCGTAGAAGAATACGGATTCGGCCAGAGCCAAAGTTGCCTAAAGGCCTCAAATAGAAAATCAAAATCCAAAGAATACGGAATGATACTAACTTAAATTTTTCTACTATGATTTTATGAAAATATTAACAGAATTCAAACGCGAAATTATCTGCCATATTTTTTATTCTTTGGTTTTATTACGAACATAAATGGAATGTTAATTTGATTAAATTGTATGAACTGGCTTGTTTCTGGTGTACCATCTAAAGGGTGACAGTGCCAAAAATTCCAAAAAGGAACAGATAGAAATTTAGTTCCTAATTTTGTTTTCTGAGAATATGATATACATATATGGTGTTTCATAGTTCGCTTTATATGATTTTATTTGAATTTTACGTAAATAAAATGTTACCTTTTTTCGATATCAGTATTGAAAATATACTTGAAAATTCTGTTTTTACACGCTTTTCATTAACTTGCTCTGTAATCATGTTTTATCTCTGGTACAAATCTTGTAATTGATTTTTAACTCACTTTTCATCATTCGATTTCTTTAAAATTGTGTGAACTTGTTTGCTTTCCATGACAATATAATATTCAGTCATTAGATACACGACAGAATAATCCTGTTAACTGTAATTAATTAAAAAATAATTATTTACTATGGACTTCTTTATCCTAAAATAAATACTAGCCTGCAACGATGCTGGGTTTTGACTGGTTGCAGAACACTTTAGGATTTGGGAGTGCGAAGCTCTTAATATAGAAAAAA
>JAGDQP010055797.1:0-13067 GCA_022664845.1 Lepisma saccharinum
TATTTTGTTGGTTAATTTCGTCTTGTCAATTAAACTATTATTATCAATTCTACACGATTCTCAGGAGGCTTTATAGCAAGGCTATTTCAAAACAGACCTTCTATTCTCACTTAAAATGTCCATCTTCCCATGTCAAAAAATTAAATTTCAGTAAATGCAAGGTGTAGGGTGATGCTTGAGGTGTCGATGGAAAGATCTTGGATAGACTCGATTAGAGCCTTTAGAACCGTCTTGACTGGCGCTGTGGTTCAGAGTTGCCGGCCCATTTTCTAAAAATCAAATGTTCAATTAGCTTCCATTCAGTTAGACCAAGCTGCGCCAAACTTGGCATAACCATTATTCGGCACAATAATGAGAGGACCTAGGTTGCCCAGCAACCTATTTACCAGTGCTGCCAACCTATTTTCTATAATATATTTCTTTCACATTTTCTGCAGCATTTTAGTTATAGCAGCAATAAACTTGTCTTAAATAAATAGCTATGTATACTACGAATGTTCCGCTTCACAGAAATCGCGTTTCCAGTGTTGCCTGTCCATGCCAAAATATATCTCATGAAGTGTAGAGACATGTAAGAGGTGTCGTTCGAAGGGTCTTACCTAGACTACCTCAGAGTCGCCGAAACAGTTTTGATTGGTGTAGAAGTTCATTGTTGCAAGCACATTTTAAAAAATAATAAATTATTTATGTTAAAACAAATTAAATAAATTTAAAACTATTTATGGCCTTTAGGCATCTAAGGATGAAGTCGTCCTAAAATCTGATTTAACCATTTCTCTATGGAAAGTTGAAAGCGGGCCAGGTGACTTGCTTCTCCGTGTACTTACGGGCCAAAGTCCACAGTTACTAGACTGGCCCATATAAAACTCAAGTTTACCAAGTTTTTACCTCCGTATACTTACATGAAACTTGGAAATAGTTTATAAGTGTTTCTGTAACAGGAAAATGAAATATAATAGCGAACAATTGTATGTGCAGAGGTAAGTTTCTTAATGAGCGGTAAGGCCAGGAAAGTTAACCAAATATTATTTACATCTAAATACCGAAATAGTTTAAATTGAACGTTTCACTATGGTGAAGGGCGAAATACAAAAGCTAATAATGGTATACATACGCAGAGGTTCGAGGGTTATCTTTGAAGTAATGCCCGATTATCAATAGAAACAAAACAACTAAAGATAGTGGCATACATTTTTTGTTATTTCCTCTCTACACATTAAGCAATGTATCTACATAGTTACCATGTTTGTTTAAATATTTATCATAGCATTTGAGAAGTTTTTGAATGCCCACGTCGTAGAAATCACCCGCCTCTGACAGAATCTTTATTCGATTTTTGACAGCAAGAAGCGTGTCAGCAGTGGAAATCCATCTCCAGATTGTGAGGTGTACGGCCCGAATCTAATGAGTAACAGCAAGGTGCGTAAATGGGTGCGATCGTTCAAGGACGGGCCGAGCAATGTTCATGATGAACCGTGATCGGGCAAGCTTTCGAGTTGGTGCGTGCAGTTAACGCAAGAGTCCATGAAAACCGACGTTTCACGATTTCCACGTTGTCACTGGAATTTCCTGAAGCAGTTTCTCGCTAGTCAGCGGTTTGACACTAATGAAGAAGTGGAAACAACGGTAAAAGAATGGCTTCGGTCCGAGGCGCCTGATTTCTACGACGAGGGAATACAAAACCTTGTCGAACGATATGATATATGTTTCAAAAATGTGGTAACTATGTAGAAAAATAGCTTAATGTAAACAAAGGAAATAACAAAACAATTATGGCACTATCTTTACTAGTTTTGTTTCTATTGATAATCGGACCTTACTTAAAAATATCCCTCGTATTTTATAATAAAATAATACTTGAGTGGCTAAAGTTCTAGCCTTTGAGATTGTTAGTAGAATCGAAACTCTAACTTGTTTTACTCTAACTGGTGATACGCTACTGAATTGAAGTTTACGGTTTGTGTAATGAGGATCATCTACGACATCATATTTATGATAAAATCCACGATGTTTGTGGTGTCGAACTGGAGAATAGTGTGCTGTGTGCTATAATCATCAGGTAATTCTCCTGAACCAAAGTTGCATAATATTCTTAAACAGCAAATTCAAATTCACGACTTCTTTCAAAATGTCCCGGAAAACTCTTTCATGAGAAAGCAGCGGGAATTTTAGATCCTGTGTGATCTATGCTATGTTCATGGGATTAGCTATTCTTTCTGGATTCTATGGAGAAAGGGAGATCGGATGCTTTTGGCAACTTGTGGCGCAGCGTAGGTGACACAGGAAAGGAAGACGGACTGTGCGGTATTCTTTACCTTTTTTATTGTATTCTTAAGTAATTACATTGCTCTACATTACTTTTGAAATTGCAAGTCATTATTACTACTACTATCCCGTGATAAATGTCAGTATCATAAACTGATAATCTTTATCTATGCAGACAGTGTGTTTGGAAATACAAGTTCACGAAACATTTGAACTACACTGGTAGAAAGGAATATGAATATTTTGGAGTAAATTCAGAAAATACTGAGAGTAAGAAAACAACATTCTTCATGCAATCATTATTCTTTATTTATATTTCAAAGAACAAGACAAGGTATTCAATGAATTATCCAAGATAACCAGTGCCTCCAAGACCAAGTCCACTTGCACCAAGGCCATATCCTCCGAGTCCAACACTAGTCAAACCAAGTCCAGTACCAGTCAAACCAAGTCCAGTACCGGCCAAACCGAGTCCAGCACCAGCCCAACCGAGTCCACTGCCAGTCAGACCCAGTCCAGTGCTGGCCAAACCGACTCCAGTACCAGCTAAACCGAGGCTAGTACCAGCCACACCGAGTCCAGCACCGACTAAACCGAGTCTACTACCAGTCAAACCTAATCCACTGCCAACCAAACCGACTCCAGTACCAGCCAAACCTAGTCCGCTACCAGTCACACCAAGTCCACCACCTACTACCGGGAGGGTAGCTACGGAGATCTTGTTATTATTTTGGCTACTGACTCCAGTTGTTCCGACGGCAATAGCTACGTAATGAAACAAAGAAAATTACTTTACTTAATACTTTTAGATTAACTCAATATTGAAAAATTATTTCAAACATCCTTAACGAGCATATTGCTTAATAGTTCAGCATGAGCCAATTTGAATAAAGGCCTTAAAATTCAGATAACTTTATAACTTTTGCTATGTGTTTTGAAATCTTGCTTGAAAGTATCATAATGATTCGTTATTAATATAAAAGTGCAAAAATGAGAATCAATAATTTATATTTTGATTTTGAAATGGTATTACATTTATTTAAATCTTAAATGTGAATATCTCAATTTTTACTACTTGTGATGACATAAGATTGGAACATATTATCAAACGCATATCCTTTGGGAATATTTCGAAACAATATTTTCATTATTTTTTACTCATAAATGCCTCTACGTAGTACGTTTGAATAACAACGAAATAATCTTACCATAAGTTGCTCCGAAGAGCATAACAACTGTCAAAAGTGAAGTGTAGGACATCTGCAAAGACAGAAAAGACTTTTGTGTAGCATATATGTTGTATATTAATGCCTATATCTAAAGTAAGAAATTGATACAAAAATTAAGGAGAACAATACCCTTATAAAACGAGATGAGAGCATTACTGTTCAAGGAAGATTCCTCATTATTGTATTTATCTTTCATCATCGTAAGAGGATAAATTAGAAAAATTCTCAAATGGGTAACGAAGACAAGGAAAGGAAGGACAAAAGAAAGTTAAATAGAGGATGAAGAAGAGGATTAAAGTTTCATATTTAACGTTAAGTATTTATTTTAACCAAAGAAGTAAGAATGTTTACAATTGGAGATATAGGTAAAAGAAGATTTGATATCATCCATTAGATACTTATAATGTTACGCAAGGTCAGGAATAGGCGCTGAGATTGCATATCACGTATATGCTTCTATTGATATACATTGGGTAATTAATTTGTCAATTCAACTGTCGCTACCTTGCGGCGGGAATAAATACGCAAATTAATTAGATGGAGATTAAATTAATTTTGCAGTGTCGCATACCTCTACGTGCAGGCAGATGAAATGAGAGATAGAATTAGTATCGGCTTGTCGTAGTAACATGGATCAACTTTCAGATGATATCAGATGATTCCATGTAGTTATTTGAAGCATTCATAACTGGAAACCTCTTTTATTTCTCATTGACAGTTTCCACCGTAGCTCAGTGATAGAACGTTGGCGTTGCATTCGGGAGGTTATGCGTTTTATCCCACCGGCCGATCATCCTAACTGAGTTTTCCAGGGTTTTACCTAAGTCACACCACGCAAATGCGATGGTACCTTCAATTTAGACCCAGGTCGCATCCTTTCCCCTCCACTATAACACAGATTCTAAGGATCCTAAATAAAAATACATTCATTCAAATTCATGTTTGAGATATTTCTCTGTGTCAAAAAGACAAGATACCATACACAAAGTCAAAAAGTATATGTAGGTTTTCTCGTTACACGCCATACTCCAGCTCAAATCAAAAGAGAAGGTACAAAATTAATTCACGTCTATGGTGAAGACGTGAGAAACTTTCGAAAACCGACAACTGATGTTGTTTCTAGACCTGCAAATTATCTATACGAGGGTTCTACGATCTTTTAGTTGGTTATTCTTTCGGTTCCTGTTTCCCTAACTTTCAGACTCTGTAAAAATTTATGTCATTCTAATTGCTACCAACTGCATGAAAAATACTGTTTTCAAAATTGAAACATATAAAAACGAGTCAGTGTGGGTGGAATAAGAGTAATCTAAATTGTGACCAATTTTCAGAAATATTCTTGCAAAAGACTACATAGAAAGTCAGCGACCTACATTATGAACCAATCTGACAGTTATAAGTAAACAGTGCAGAAGGTAACCAGAGCGAAACAGTACAGTAAAAGATAAAGAAAAGTATGTTACTCCCATGAGTTATGCTCTACGATGACTTGGGCCACATTGAAATCACTTTTGGATTTCTTGATTACGGACTGGTCCATACTGATTGAGAATATTTTCCATTTTTGAGAAAATAAGCGATCAAGATGGCTGTTGCAATTACTTGACCAACATTAATTACAAGAAGGAACCGTTTTCTGTTTCTTTGTATGTCTGCGTAAATCAAGTTGGGAATGAAAAGTGAGCACTTCCAATAATAAATTACGTAAAATAAATTACTCTGTTCTTTTGCAGGATTCCTGCCGATAACTGCTATTACTAGTATTTCTAAAAAAGTAAATAATGCGAGGGATAAATCAAAGACACAGGCGTCCGCATGGGTGGTGTCAGGGGTGCTGTAGCCCCACCACTTAATGTACGGCATTTTGGTTTGTTTTTTGTTTTTTATTCTCAATTATAACTCAGTATATCCAGAGAAAAGAAGTATTGCGGATGAAATTTAATTGTGGGGAAGCCAAGAGTTTAAGTTGAAAGGCATAAATGGAAAACAAAACGGTCCTAACAACAATTGAGCTTGTTTTTGGTAGGTATACAGTTTTTTGTTTGTGTAACCCTGTGTTGCAAGAAAATCCTATGTAACTTTTAAATAGGAGAATATAGAAGAAAATATTATGCTCTATGTACAGTTTACCCCTTCAGGCAACAAATAAAGTCATATCAACTACTTAGATCTTTCTAAAACATAGAACTGTAGCTACAACCTTTCCATTTTTTTTATTCTAGGCCTTCCACGACAGACTTAAAGTTGCAATAAATTATGGGGTTGATTGCACAGCTTGAAGCGCGACTATTGCATTCCTCTACTACATAAGCTTAAATCAACGAACTTTTTGGTCAGTTTTCCATTTCCGGAAGTCGGTTTCAAGAGCAGATTCTCTTCCAGACTGCAACCAGGATGTTACATAGGATTCAGGGTTGAAATTTTGATAATCAGGTTCAACAAAGTTAATGAACATTACGTCGTATACATGTTCAGCTAGAAATTTCCTTCGTATGAAAGTTCTAATTTCATTAATAGAACAGAACGCACCTCTTTATTTAGCTTTTGATTCAATATTGTCTTTATAGCTGATATAAGGGGCTATCTATGTTTATTTATATATACTCTCTAAATGACCTTGTTATTTCTCAACTTTTCAACTCAAGCTTAGAAAGCTTCTAGTACTATGCACTTGTTGATTTACGCAGATTTACCTTCATCGTTAGAGATTAAAATTGGGGTGATAAAATTACAATGTTTTCCTTAGGCTTAAGTTAATGTACGAAAACAAATATTTAGTTTCGTGAAGTTCGAGGATATACAGAGTTACTTGTTTGGGTGTGAAATAATAATTTAGGATGGGTCTTTAGCTGCACTCTACATAAACAATGAAATTGCCTTATACTGCCTTGTATAATTTATCTGTTTCACCATTTACGGTAAACATAGTGGTTAGATGGAAAGAAAAATATTTAGCACTACGCACGCCTATCATCAAGGAACTTTTAAAAATTTAACAGAGCATCTTCTTGACGAGTATAGTGTACATGAATCATGTTTAAGAAATAGGCGAGAGATAAATCTGAAATAAAATTGCATCATTTTATGTTACTTTTAAGCTAAAGAACTTAAAGTTAAGCTTAAAAAGTCCAGTGTAATTCTAGCTAATACGTGTACTCCTGACTCAGGCAGAGATATGGAACGGAAGAGGGATTCATTAAGGAAGTAGGCTAGGGCCTATCTGTGAAGTTGCTATCCCGGTAGTAGTTTCGTGAAACTCAAGGAAATTCTTAGAAACTGCGTAGTCAAGATAGCTGTTCACTGGACTCAAACTCATTACACGCAAAACCTACACTTTAGCAACTAACCTACGTCCACTTGATAAGAAAACTGTAACACTATAAATGAAGTGTAAATATTGTAATACATACCATGTTATGAGATGTTTCTTAGTGGTCAGATAACTGTGAACTATAGTTTCATCAAATCTGTAGCCTATTATATATAAAATGAGCAGGAAATTACATCAGCCGATAACGATATTTTCTCTGGGTAAAATAATTGAACTTCCTTTGATAATACAGCACTTTCCTTAGAAATCATTTGTTACATATTTTGTATATAATCTTTTCGATTTCAAGGTAGCATTCCACAAAATATTTTTAATTAAGCATTTCACACTAGTTTGATGTTTAAACTGTGGTAAAAATCTAATTAATGCAAATACTACGTAAACAATATGATATTATAGAAATTCACAAATTAAAAAATTAAACATGAAAAAACACATTTCGTTTGGAACTTCAGCCATTTCTTAGATGTCGTTCCTTTGATTGTGCAAATGGAAAGGAATTACAACCGTAACCTCAAACGTAGTTTCAAGAAATATGAAACTAAAGATAATAAATAGAGACAGTAGAATTTGGCGACTCGCGAAAATTTTAAACACTCAAGAAATTGCATGGACTAAATAGATAGCTGGTAACACTTTGTGAAAATGTTAATTTTTAAGTCACGGAATACTCGCGAAATCTGGACATTTTGCTTCCATTCACAAATTCTGAGCACTATTCACGAAATTACATCATTTTTATTGGTTCATGCACGAAAATAATGTTTAAACAATCGGAGCAAATATAAGTCGTGCTCAGAAACCTATCATCGGATTGCCGTAGCACAGAGAATGAAGTATCGACTGAATATAGTACACTTTATCCTCAATTGATGGAAGCACTTTTCCGAATATGGTTTGCCATCTAGCGGGAAAATACAAATTACATTATCACAAGGCTATTCATTGTGTGTGTGTGTGTGACAATATTCACGGTGGAAAGCTTTGTGAATACAAGTCAAGTACGTGAGATATCACGCCAACGTAAATTTCGCTATCGTAGAGAGCAGAGCAAAGTTTCAAATGCAGCTTGTGAGAGATTATTTCAAAGTTTTCCTGTGTGTTGCTCAACAATCGAACAAATCTGACCATGACAAGTTTGGAACTGTGCACATCATATGAAAATTCAGCTGAATGATCAAGAAAGAAATTCCTTCATAGTTGTACATGTGTTTATTCAAATTTTGATACTTGTTTTTGCAAATGTAAAAATATGGGAAAGAAATGCACTTTTTTAGATCTTTAGCAGCAAGCGTTAGTGCAAGGTTTATGTCTAAAGTTTTAAATGGTCAATCAATACAATTATTTATTTTTAGCTATTCAGGAGATGTACCCTTGTACTCACGAAATTTTACCTTCTACTCACGATTTTTTAACATTTTACTCACGAAATTTAAAAAAATTTATTCCCGAAATTCTTGTCTCCAATAATAAATATATCTCTCTCTATAATTTTCCAAGACTAGTAACGTATCTGTGAGTGAGTTCTCAAATCTCACAGTAGGTGACTCTGCTATTTTCTAACACCTTGCTCTCTAGTGACGGAAAGATAAACGTATTGTAAGCCACTTATTTTCATGAAACGAAATAAATTCTTTCAATTATTTAATTATAACCACGCTGCTCTATTGTTACTTTTAATCTTAAAAATTTGCAAATTTTAATTTATTAGAAACACTACTCTGTTGAGGATGTCTGGTCCCTCTAAAGAAGTCAATAACCATTAGCATATTATTTTGTGCCAAGTAATCATGCAACTAACAAAGAAAGAAAGGCAGAAGTATAAATTACAAGTGTTCGCAAACAAGATGCCATACAGTGAATTTGTACCAGTTATTTCTTCATCAGTGATTTCAAGAATGTCAAACAGCAACCCTCAGAAATAATCCTCGGTGTTCGCAGCTAGAAATAGTTGCAGGTTCGAAGTTCTAAGATTAACTTAATTCATTCGTTCTAATTTTTTCGTCATCTTAGCGTATGATCCTTGCTTTTTATACTACCGTATAATTCACAATTGACTTCTTCTTTATCTATTCCCTTCAGATATCCTTCAACTTGGATCTTTCTATTAAATTAGTTTCAGATTAAATAATGTTCATATCAGTTCACATCATTCAGAAATATATATCAAAGAAAACACATATATAAAACTTCATATCAGAAAGCTGTCGACTTGTAGAGCTGTTTACTTGGATACGATAAAAAAAAGCAAACACGACAGTGTGGCGAAATCCTGACATTGTTTATCATAACAATTTATTACTGAGATCACCATACAACATTTTCACTTGATAATTCAGCATAAAATATCGGATATAAAAACAAAATGAATTGGTGATTTCTAAAAGATCTTTAATTCCTCGCTTTTTTCTATCAATAAAATAACGTGGTTTTGTAATTTATGCGTATTAAGTATAACATTCGTTCAATTATTTAGATACGGTTGTTCACATTATTTAGTACAAGTCACTGTTTAATCCCTATGCAAAAGCATTATCAGGAATAGTATGTTCGCAGTATTTATTCTTATGTGTCGCCGGGTGTGTATGTGTGTATTCGATTATTTTTCGTTCAGGGACTTGTGAAGGACGTTGCGAGCCCTTTGTTAAGTTATTTGAGGCAAACCCTTCCACTGCCTGAGCTTTTGGTAGTTTGCCGCTGACCTCAAAAATGCAAAGAAGACAAGTATACTTTATTTAATAAAACCAGTCACAGACCAATGGGAAATGTTTAAAAATTTCGATAAAATAGAAACTTATTAGGAGGAAAATGTATTTTTTGTATTATTTCTTGAAGATTTTTTAAACTATTCCTTACGTTTATGCTATAATGGCAATGTGTTTCAGTTATTCCTTCGACCAAATATAAAGGTTTTGCAATTTTAAAATTCAGTAACGGAGTAATTGTCACTGTGATTACTTAGGTGCTGAATGTTGGACATAAAATTTATGTCACTTATAAAGTAACGAATGTAATTAATGTGTTTACCATGTTTTTTACATGTATGTTTCAAATATCTTTTGTAAATTAGTAGTGTCCCATATTTTCACTTTTGAAAAATAGAAACCCTACCATAACATGATTATCCATTTAAGTCTTAAAAGTAAGTTGTAATTAACTATCACCACACTTCCACTACTTTTTTTAAAATAAGTCACGCAATCTGTTTTATTTGATATAAGATTTTCAAATTTATCTTTAGTAGAATTCCAGATAAACTTGTTTAAGAGCACATCATAATTAAAAAGTAGAGGGAGAGAAGGGAATGTCCATTTCTGAAATAATTGAGTTTGCACTCGAAAGAAGTACTATAGAATAACAACTATCTGCTCAAAAAAACATTTAAAAGCCAAAATAATCACTAAGTTATAGGGGTTTTAAGAATATGGAATAGGTGGTAGTAAATGGGAGAGTTTTACTTTTACGAGAAGTCACTTTTGTGGACATCACCATCTTTTCCTGCACTCTTCAATTTTCTTCTATCTTGAATAAAGTATTAGAAAACACCGAAAACTTATTCAAAAATGATGACAAAATTCTCACTAGAATTACCACATTTCCACTTAAACCAACACCATGTTGTTTCCCTTCATTCATATTTCAAGGTTATATATTACTACCACCAAATGTATCTATCCTATTAGAAAATGGTGTGCTAAACTAGTATATACCACGATACAATGACGTGTATACCACGTATATACCACGACAAGTACTAAGATTGCGTGAGGTCTTGATGTTTTGCAGAAATAGGTGTAATAATCTAATAGGTTAGGTAGAATTTCATGATGTGCACATCAAAGTATATCATATTTGCAAATGCATGTCTCGTATAATAGTATACGACTAATACTAGTAAAGAGTCTATAATACGATTAAAATTGTAAAGAAAGTTTACAACGACACATATATGGTATTGTATTTTATTTACATTCCAAACCAATGCCCAGCTTGCGTGTAATAATGTAGTAAAGACATGAATCTGTGCCTCCTTAACACAGGCAGTGACATTTCTAAGATAAAGCACAACGATACTAGTTATGCGGAACTTATCTTCCAGAATAATGAAAAATGTTATGCAATAGGTTGCTTTGTCCTGAGGAAATAATATAAATATTGAGTACTTTACAACTATGTGTATTCAAAACAAGCGTCTTAATTAAGTATCTACAGAAATTGTGATGGCGTCCCCACATATTATATAATATGTTGCCCTTTACCATTCCAGAGATTTTTTCTGGTTTTCTACGAGTTCTCTGGTTCGTACATACTAAACGTCACGGAAAGGAGATTGTTAAAATGAAGAACGTAAAATGTGTCAATCCTAGATAATGAAAAGAAAGTTAAAAATAGTCTACGTGGTAACGTTGTGGACTTTGAATAGGCAATAGTAGGTACATGGGTTTGAACCCCGTGGTCGACTGCCCTAATTAAAGCTTTCCAGGGTTTCCCTCAGTTACACCAGACAAATTACAAGATATTACTTTAAGAAAAGCCCTGGCCAACCCCTTCCCATCCCGCCCTGAGACAAAATCCCAGAAAGTCATACATAAATTCAAATTTACTAGGGAACCATTAGGTGCATTATTTTTTTTATATTAGGAACTGACAAGTGTATGCAAATAAAAGCACCGCCAGAAACTTCTTGTAACGAAGTGTCCTGCAATCAATTGAATTGGTTCTGAAGATAACAGACCTGACCAATTTCCACTCCAACATTCCCGCTATTACGGCTCTTTTAGGTATTACGTCTCCAGCCTTTCTTCTCGTTTTCCTGCTCTTGTTATCGGCAACTTCCAGAGGTCACTTCTTCCATACCAATTAAAGAGTACAGGAGGAGAACAACAAGGTCCAAAATACAACCTTTAAACGCTAATGAAAAGATACTTCGCAACATCTATTGTCTTGCAATTTATTCTTTTTCTTAACATTTCTCACCTTAGCACTTATTTGTTTTTCCGTTTTCCGACTTGAAATGTTACAGAATTCAAACGGATCAAGTTTCAGACCGGGACACCAAAAGCGAACTATTTTCAACCATGCTATGTTCATGATAGCTATGAACGTAATGGATTGATACCATAATCTCAATTTCATATATTTTGGACTCTGTTCGTATTTTCCTTGCACCCTTTGATGCGTAGGATTCTATAATACTTCGTTTCCGGTCGTTTATTGCTGTGCTTTTTCGCAAGCATTTATCAGCTCCTTATTCAGAAAGTAGCATACCTTATTGTTTCTGGTTACCTGGGGTTTCACAGTTGTTCCCTGCCACTGGACACGATAACCACAAAACCAATGCCACAATAACACACTGCCGTGTATCAGCAATGTTCTCAATTAGCAGATAGGATTTGATGGAAGAGAAAATCGACGACGCATCCCTCATAGCTATAATATTCTAACACAAGACAAAATCCGTGATAGCAGTATCGAATTCAAGTCCATGCCTATGCCTTTATTTCAAAAAGTCTTCGCAACATAAAACTAATAGTAAAACGCTACTCACTATCAAAACGCCTCCATATCCTAGTGGTTTGAGTCAAAAACTACAAATCTGAAGGTTCAAGGTTAAATTCCGCTGCAGACAGTTGGGTAAACTTTGGTAAACTTTATTTTTATATGGGCCAGTCAAGTAACTTTGGACTTCGCCCCTCGCGATTCGCCCCTTAGCTATTAACATCAACAACCATGCCCCTGCCGGGACTCGAACCCGGGACCTACAAGCCGTTGGCCTACCGCCATAGACCGCACGGCCACCCGGCCGGCAACAGACACTTCGGAAATTAACAAAGTAATACATGATCATGAACGTAATATACAAATGCCAAACAAAATTTTTTTTTATGTATTATGTATTTATTTTTTTTATGTAGACGTCTAATGGAAGACCTATTAAACCAATAGGATGTCCTTTGGACATTCGAATGTACCGAGCAGCATGTCCCTTGATCTTTCATCGGACGTTCTTGTGCTATCTGAGTCACACATGCGTCTACTTGTGCTAAACCAAATTCGACTACGAATATATTTTGGATTTCTCAACAACATCCTCCGTCTGAGAGGATGGAGAAGTCTGAGCGACTGAATAACAACCTTGAAGGATGTATATTATCCAAAAGATGAGTGAAACATGTAAAACATGGAAGAATATAATACCTTACATTTTATTTTTCATCATTAAAAATAGTATCTTTCTACAT
>JAGDQP010055798.1:0-13067 GCA_022664845.1 Lepisma saccharinum
GAATGGGGCCCCTGTTCTCCAGCTTGGCTTGTAATTGGAGCCTGTTTCTCAGCCCCGCTTCTGATGGGATGGGACCCCGGTAACCCAGCCCTGCATGTAATCGAGCCGTTTCCCAGCCCCGTTTGTAATGGGGCCCCGTTAAACCAGCCCCGCTTGTAATAGGGGCCCTGTTACCCAGCCCTGCTTATAATGGGACTCTCCTATTTACAAGCAGGGCTGGGTAACAGAGGCCCCTGTTTCAGAGCCCCGCTTCTAATAGGGTCTCTGTCACCCAGCCCCGCTTATAATGAGACCCTCGTTTTCCAGCCCTGCTTGTAATGTGGCCCCTGTTTCAGAGCCCTACTTCGCTCGTAATGGGACCCCTGTTTCCCATCCATTACATTCGGCTACTTTAATAAGAGTTCACAGTATGTGTTACACGGTACCTTGGACTTGTATGCCGATAGTACTCTAGTGGTACCCTTTCGCGTATTATTTGGAATTCGAGAAGAAATCGAGGCTGGCAACAGTGGCGCATAAAGAAGAAGACACGAAACTACAAAGTATAGTATGAAAGGTCAGTACTCATAGAACAAGGACAAAGTGAATGAATTACAGCCCTAACCGGCGATACTTTTACTTTTTATATCACGAAATTATAGATATTTTGCTGAAAGTAAGTATTAGAAGCAGTGTTCAGTAGTATTTTCACAACATTCAGAATTGCTAGCCTTGCCACTGGTTTTCATAGTGATCTGTAGAGCCTATAATGGATCGTGTACCGAAATCTTTTCATGTCGCAATAAAAAGAAGCTACCTGTAATATTTATAGGTTATATAATCATTTTATTGCAAGTGACGTTTTTCAACGATATCTTAATGGTTTCCAGCGAATTTGCATCGTATTACACATCATGCCATCTCCGAGGCCTGCATTTCATTTTGGGCTGAGTTACTCTAGTAACCAGATCTGGAAAAAGTTCACACAACTGGTTGAGAGTATGGATGGGGTTTATACCGGGCAAATACTTTTCGGGTTTAGAGCCTAGATTATGAGTCTGTATGTTGTGTTTCTAAAGAACTGTGCAATGTTTTGTAAAAATTGTAAGATTATAAAATGTTATAAGTTGATCAAGATGTAAGTTAATAAAATACACATTTTATGTGTAAAGGTATTTAGATATCTATTTGGTCCATAAATTGCCATATAACATATTCAAACCCCTAAAGATGACGACACTGTTGATAAAAAAGAAAGCTAGAAACGTAAAGGGCCTCATTATCTTCAATAGCTTCGGGCCCCATCAAACCTAAATCCGGCACTGGTTGTATATGTTATACTGCAAGAACTACTGCTCAGTTTTAAACCGCGTGTTGCAAAACAACACCGACAGAAAACCCTCACGAGAACCCTGCCATCAAAATAAGAAGAAAACAAAGTATAGACTATCGAGGCTGCACAAATGTTTCGTTTCGTCACTATAGGCTACCGAAGGTGTGGGAAAATGAATTCTAGAGCTTGATATTTTCAAAACTATTTTTAGCAGTAGAACTGAGGCGGCATAGTACAGTCAAAGACTTCAAACTTGCTCTATCTGAAAATATATTCTAAAATTGTGCAATATATGCGCAAGGGATTCCCCATATGAAGTAGGGGGTTCCCAGACATTCTCTAGAGTAAATGTTGGTCGAAATACAAATGAATTAGACGACTTTTAGAATGGGTAAGGTTATAAACGCAATCACCGCTATACAACCGAGCAATAGCAGTCTCTTTTACTGATAACAAATACACCAAAACCTGCGCATATTTTTTAAAATAGTGCTTTTTAAAACAAAGGAAATCTGTTTGAGATATCGACTTCGCGGAAAGGAATTATTGTTGTTACTTGCTGGAAACTAGTCCAATTCATGCATATTTCGACCCACCATTTCTTCAGAGAATTTATGTTAATCCCCTACTTCTGTTGGAGAATCTTTGCGCAACTTTTGCACAGTTTTGGAATATGCATTCTTGGATAAAGGAAGCCTTTAACGGTACCATGCCGCTTGAGTTCTACTGTTAATGGTATTGGAAATATCAAGCTCTAGAGTTCATATTCCCACACTTTCGGCAGCCAACAGCACAGAAACAAAGCATTTCCCTGCCTGAGCCTTAGATCCCTAAAGACCATAAATAAGATTCAACGAAGTATCTATGCACCCTCGATAACCTATATTTCTTTCTTGTTTTCGTGTCAGACATGTCTTGAGATGATTTTGCGGATGATGTTTTGATGTTTTGCAACACCCTGGATATACTGGGAAGAAGGAATTTTTACATTATTTTCTTTAGTTTAAAATGGTTCGTGGTGTCCTCAAATCTTGCAACGTTAATTTAACTCATTTTCCGACCTCATACAAAGATGAAATTTTGCACAGCAGCGTAAGTCGGGTGACAATACAATATTTCATTGTTACTTTCATATATTTCTATATATTTTTTTAAATATGAACTTCTTTATCCTAAAATAAATACTAACCTGCACCGAGCTGTAGTTTGACTAGTTGCAGAACACTTTATGATTTGGATCACAAAACACTAGCTTGAGAAAAAGAACACCGAAATAAATCGAAAAGAATAAATAAAAATCTTTTTAAAGATCTACTTTTCTTAAATAATTCGTACTAAAATGTAAAAAATAATTTTGTTTATGCATGAATAAAAAGAAAAGCATGAGACGGGCCAATTCAAGAACTTATGAGAGAGCGCTACGTGCTTTTCTTTTTAGTCATGCATAAACAAAATTATTTTTTATATTTTAGTACGAATTATTTTTTAAAAAATTGTCTTTTATTTTTTTATTTTTTTTATTGACAGTTCATTTGTTCAGAACTTACATAACATTACAGTATACCTACTGAGTCATTCCACGTCAAATATGGAATCTTCTTTGCCTCACCATTTCTGATTTTGATGAAACTTGGACAGGATTTTTCTTCATCCTTTCTGAACTAACCCCAAATTTTCATATTTGTAAAGAGAAACCTTGCTGAAATATAGGAAATTACATGTAGCAAAAAGCTGACAAAAAATCGTGGTTTCAGGGTATTTTAGAATTAAACACAGCTCCTTTCCTAGAGAGCTCACCATAGCGTCTTTGAAAATCTAATTCGAACTTCCTTCTTGTAGGTTAAGTTCTATGATTAGTTGAATTTATGAAATATTATGACTGTTGAAACACGGGTTAAAAATGGATTTTTTGTAAAGTTTGGGGATTAAAATTTGTGAAGGCTTACTAGTAACAATGTAATTTCTATTCCTGTAGTACTTGCCTATGTCGTGGAGTAAAAAAAAAATCAGCTTGTTACTTGTAGTCCTCCAGTATTAAAAGTTATCCCAAAAGTAGTACATTTTGAAAATGTATCGTTTTGGGGGAAAAGAAAAGTCTGTGTGGGACCAAGTATAAAAATCCAAAAACTTTATAAGATGTACTCCCTATACAAGTCCTTCAAGGGAGAAAAGTTACATTTGTTACTCCAACTGGTTGAAAAGTTATAGAACTTGGAATGTTGTTAAAAATTAGTCAAGATTTGAATCATTCGACAGCAATGAAACAGGCTTATGATAGGTCATCACTTTTATGTTTATCAAATTTGGTATGGCTTGGTATAGCATTCACTGGCTATTAAGTTTTGTAAAAAATATTGATCCTTAGGTATAGAGATAGACAATTATAGCAGTGTTGTAAGGGTAGCATAAAATCCCATTGTCGGAGTATTTTCAAATTGAGTGTAACAGCCTTCCTCTTTTAATGGGTTGATCATGATGTCCTTACAAAGATTTTTTGCCTTTTTTAACATTAATAACTGGTTCCATGGTTTATTTCTAGAATTTGAATTTAATTTTAAGGTCTTTAGGCAACTTTGGCTCAGACCAGATGGATGATTGGTGGAATGAATGAAGTGGAGGAAAAAGGAGAACTTCGATAAAACCCACGCACACGGTGTTTGTCCACCACAAAGCCCACATGGTATGAGCAAGGATCGTGCCGATGACCCCAAGCACCAGAGGTGAGCGCTCTACCAATTTTTTTCAGTATATGAATTTAGGTATATTGTCAGAATTTATACATACACTAGAAAGCAGAGCCGGATTAAGTTGGGGCTAAAGGAGTTGCAGCCCGGGGCTCCCACTACTTCAGGGGCCCGCTAAATTTAAATCAGCTACATATGTAAATGGTATGCACAGGAGTAGGGCCATCATAAGGCATAGGCACAGTAGGCAGTCGCCAGGGGCCCCTAAACCCATATGGGTCGAGGGGTCCCCATGTGAATTTAAATACTTCTTACAAGCGTTGACTTTTCTAAATCCTTATTTTGATTATATTTTATTCCATTTGGAAAAGTATTGTATGTCAGCTCCATATCAGCAATGACAAATGTTAAGTGATAACTGCTTCAGATTTCAGAATCAGTTTCCTACAAATCAACTAAAAGATTGTGCAACTTATGACATTGGTTGATGGTGGATAGCAGATGCTATTTTTAGTGCAGCGGTTCACAAACTTTTAGACTGAAATTCAGACTTTCGCCGTTCCACCAAGTAATATTACTGAATTTCCAATACCAAATTTAAAATGGTAAGATTACATTGCCAGTAAATATACCAACGAGGCAGAACATTCGTTTGGGTGTTTGTCTTGTAATCAGGAGGTCTTGGGATCGATTCCCGGTGCCAAGCATACTGACGGATGTTATATCTGGTTCTCCCGGTCACAATAGACAAGGTGATACCTTGAATAATACAATGGAACAACAATATAAAAAGTAAAAGAAATGAACAAAATAAGTTAATTTATTTGTTAAATAGCTAAATCCTACATTCTCTGATAAATAATTCTCCTATTTCAAGACGAAATAATAATGGAGTCTCTGTAGCTCAGGGAGTAGCGCGTCTGACTATACGGATGGGGCGGCCCGGGTTCAAATCCCGGTCAGGACACTGTAGAATTTTCTTCAATGCTCCCATACCTGGCACTTTGAGGTGTATCAAATTGAACTGTATAGTGTCGAGACTATATGGAACGCTATCTCCACACACCGTTCACGGCACGTGCACATCGCACAAGGGGTAGTTTTACCTATTTTTTTATTTGATTTAAATACATCTGTGCAATATTTTTAATTAGTGCATTTAAAAGTCATAGTTTTTAACTATCGGAGTAACCTTATTGGAAAGGTGTGTACCAGGAATTAGTAACGGAAAGTTTTTTGGAAAGGACTCTTTTATTTTGTTTGGTGCCAATACAATGCTATGGATGAATGCAAGACCTGATAAGTTTTTTTTTTAATGAATTACTCTCCCAAAATACTTTGCAGGTTCCCACCTACGTTCTCTACAAAAAATAGTTGTCCAGAAACAATATTTGGTTGTTAAAAACATGGTGTTTCTGTACAAGGTTGCATGCACCCACAGAATTGCAGTTTGTTTTATAATGGGCTGCTGAAATCAAATTTGTGATAAGTAAGCCCATAACATTTGTCTGTATATTGTATGTGCTTCATTAAGAATGTGAATAATCTTGGGCTGGACATCAGGCATGTCCTTGTTCAATCAGTGACAATGTGTTATGCGTTTATTGTTTTTCACCAAGCTCACGTACCAATATCCAAAGTTTCGCGGACCAGTACTGCTATGGGTGCCATAGTTTGAGAATCCCCCGCTTAGTGCAATAGTGTCTAAAACTGATAAACTTAGGAGTGACCAGTTTAGATTTAGAGATGAATTTAGATTTACGTGTGAAGATAGGAGGTTCTTATTGGACTTACTTTTCTAATATTAAAAAATATATATATATTTAATCGGATTCGGATTAATGTGATAAATCAGACAGCATTGAGATTTTCGTACAGCTTGTGGTGAAACTTATCATTTATTTTTGTTCTAATATAGATAAAAGTGTTTTAAAAAATGCATGTTTATTTTACAAATAATATATTTTGCTAACGGTCCAATTTTATTAATCGTTTCCATAGGTGTCTGTTCAGGGGCCACAGTAAATTGATTTATCTTGTGGTCCGCAATTGTGTTAATGCGCCTCTGCACAGGGGACAGGTAACAGGAGCCTTAACAGGAGCCCGGGGCCCTCAAATAGCTTAATCCAGCACTGCTAGAAAGGAAAAACATTAACACTGAAACTTAATAAGAAAACACTTAAACGTTACTTAATAAACATCACGAATGTAGTTGAGTAGACTAGGTGCTTACTTTCTTTTATTTACTTTAGTTGCCATCCGCCAATATTAATTAATAACTATTGTTTTAATGTAATAGTTTAGTAATGAAACTGCTATTCGTACACGTAGGCAACACTGCATTGTCAAAGAACCGAGGAGAACACTGTATTGACTGGAAAATGTTATTATTTTCACATGTATGGGCATTGAATATTGTTACCTGTTGAATAAATTAATTTTAATAGCTTATAGTAATTTGTTAGAGTTGAATGTATAAATTTTTATTAATTAACATTATGTTTCGTAATAATGTACATGGTATTCGCTGTTATTGTCAGCTCAACTTTAGGTCTTTATGCTATTTGAATTATCGAATGTGTTATCTGTTGTTATTGGTAGGCATTTGTGTGCTATTTTCTATTTTATTAGTTGAATAAGAGGCCAATGAGCAGATTTATTAATTGTGTGTATGTTATATAGATACCTTGTGATTTGCAATTCCTAATGATTAGCAATATACGAATTTAGTATTGCAGCTTATGTGTGACGGCTACGTTAGTCTTTACATGATAGTGATTGTCACTCTACACCTTGTTACAAGCTTGTATGCTACGATTATTGTATGGGGTTTTTGTTTGCAACCCTGATTTTATAGAGCAATGACATTTAAATGGCATTATATTATACGTATTTTTGATGTATAATACTATTTTTATATGTTTTTATTTTTAATAACCCACCTTTCCTTTTCTAGAATTACATTATTTCATTAATATGGTGTTTTTAAATGTGATTTTTTACAATTTACCTTTAATATGTAATAGATTTTACAATGTTCTCCAGAGCGAATGTTTCTTTATTAAATATCTTGTCAGTGTTAACTATTTTTCTATTTTGTGTATGAGAGAGAGAGAGAGAGAGAGAGAGAGAGAGATGAGATAAAAAGACTTTTTCTTAACATATGAGTGTTCTTGCGACAGAGAGTGGATTGTAAGAAAAAGCAATTGCTTGAGGCTGTTCTTAACAAGCGAAATTGAGGTCAGATAGTCTTCGAGCTTCAATGGTGAGAACGGGGAGATGCCTTTTAACACTTTATGTTAGATTGTGTTCGGTTAGATGTTTTAATACACAGAGATGATAATTCTAAAGCCAGATTTTTTAATTTTTTACACAAAATGAGAGGAGAGGATATAGAAGGGGTTTCAATCAAGTTTATTTTATCTTTCCTCGAGCTTTGGTACTAGTTTAGACTCTTTCTTTTCCCTTATTGTCTTTGTGTTGTATTATCATGAAAGAACGAAACCACACCAGTTTTATGATTAGTGCTGCCATCTTGTGATGAAATTGTACACTACAGTAGAAAGAGTTACACTTGGATGATACTTAGAGATCTTGCATATTTCTTTAATGGAATACAGAGATAAAGATGTTATTACGATCAATTAGTAGCCTTAAAATATAGGTAGTTGTACTTAACACTATCAATTTGTTACCGTATGCTTTAAGCAGGGCCTAGTATGTATATGGATGTATTCTTAAAACCTTTTAGACCATGTATTTCTTATTAAACCCTTTTAACGTACTTTAGAATGACTATGGATTTTTTTATTAAACCCTTTCAGCTTCAGTAATGGACAGTTAAGTACCATGAGCACTTTAAAAGCCAGATATATATTGTGATAGCTAAATGCGTGTTGAGTTAGAAAGTGTTATTGACTGTGATTAGCCTGTAATGAAAGACGTTGAGTAGTATGATAATACGAGATGTTACTAAGTGGTTCCTGCAGTTTAATATTGATTATTTTGAAACGCCCCGACGACAAGTTTTTAACAAGAAAGATTTTTAACAAGAAAGATTTTTAACAAGAAAGATTTTTAAAAAGGAGGAATATATTATACGCAGTAGGGATTTGGCTGTCTGTCTTTAGTATTGTATATTCCTCGTGCTTGAAATGATCTGTTCCTGTTATGTGCGGATATCAAAGACTTGTATTGCTTGCAAGGACTGTATTTCGAGCGATGGTTAACCATTTTCGAGGATAATTTGTATTTGTTACTGTGTCTTAGTTTAAAAAGGAATGAACGCCCTGAAAACTAGGATTTTGAAATTTACATGTTAGTATAAAGCAGACGCCGTGTATCATTCTCAGATTGTATTTCGCGGTTGGTTATCATCTTGACTTTTCGTCTGCATTTGTCTTACCTTAGGTTTGTCATAGCACGGAAGCTAGCAATTAGCTCATGAATTGTATGCTCTTAAGTGAAGTCGTATTGCACGCATAGTTAAACATAATATTGCACTCAGTCCAAGCATTGAACCTGGCATTGTAAGACGAATTTTAGAAAACTACTTGCAAGCCAAGATATTAGAACTGCACATAAAAATTAGATTTGTATACTAGTATGGGGAGGGTCCATAATACCTGTTGGCTTTCCTAAATGTAAGCTAGAGTTTTAGCTGTCTAGTTGAAGCAGATGAGACAATACTGTATTGCCAGATTTTAAAAAAATAGCATACGCAACAGTAAATAATAACAACGATAGGGGGCTTCACGACAGGACATGTTAACTTATAGGAATGTGCTTGGCAGTGGAACACTGAACACGCTATAAAATAATATTTTTCTTTTTAAGTCTGGGGGAATCTATGGCTACGAATACTGTCATTTCCTGAATGTTGGAGCTATGGTTAATTGTTTTGATAATGAATGTCAAAGTCATAGGAAACAGCGTTTGCAGTCATTAGAAGATAAGACAATGATTGTAATGCTACTCGAAATGTACTTTAACGGAAAATGAAATTCAAGGCAATTGGTAGTACAGCTGTTTATACCATTTGCTGCAATGTATCAAAAAAGTACATCACAGATGCTGATACAAATAAAAGCAGCGCTTATAGATTACACTGTGCGATGGTCAACCTTTGCGGATACAAAATTAAAATACACATCCAAAAGTGGAAAACAAGTGCATGCAATGGATATGAGCTGTATGTAGCTTGTTACAATCGAAGAATTAGCATACTTGAACATACGAAAAGCTGTCCACCCCTTCTAATAACGTATGACCACACGCACCGGACAATGAAACATATGAAAACAATATGCATATTAGTTTTATCGTTCTTGTTTTTAATTGCAAGCGCGGACATACAAATAAATGATCCTTAACATCTTGTAGACTAATGTTGTCCAACATAGCGATGGCGCAATGGAGATAAGGCCTACGTGTTACAAAGAATTTACGTAACAAAAAAATTCCCCAAAAAGTTTTCGTAAAACAAATTTTAACAAAAAATTTCGCAAGATAAATAGTTGGAACAAAAGTTTTTGTAAAAAATTGAAACAAAAAAGGTGCAAGAAAAAAATTATAACAAAAAGGTTTCGTAAAAAGCTTGTAACAAAAAAATTCGTAAGAAAAAAGTTGGAAAAAAGTTTTTGTAAAAAAATTGTAATAAAAAATTTTTCGTAAGAAGAAAAGTTGCAACAAAAAAAATTTTGTAAACAAAATTGAAACAAAAAAGTTTTCGTAACAGTTTGTTTTCCATTTCGTAAATGATCTTTTGGTTTTCTTGTTTGCAAAAAATTCTACCTTTTAAAATGTTGTTACAAGAAAAGTTGTACTGTATTGTTTTCAGAAAATATTTAAGGTAGCAAACTGTTTTCTCCATTTTGTTTTTAATTAAGTTTTTTTTCTTAGAAACACAAAAAAACTGAATGAACATTACAGAATCTATAATTTTGTTTGAAAGAAGATAAGTACAACTAAGTTGAACTCTGAATATAATAACACATACAAATAAAACTAATCTGTATAGCAGAGTAATATTATACAATGGATATTGATCGTTAATACTAGAATTGATAAACCCGACAAGTTTTCCAACGTAGTCATTTGCTTGAGAATAAAATAGTCGTCCCGTAGGGTAGATAATTAACAGAATTCGATGACGTAACTGTCACAAACGTCGGCCATGCATGCACATGGTAGAATTACAGATATGGGAAAGAGTTATTCTAAGTAGGCATTATCAGGTCTATGGATGTATCACACATTTGCAATTGATTAATTTGTATTGTAATCTCATTGGTCAATACTAGAACACATTAGAGCATGATGATTGGCTAGTAATTCGTATACAGCAACGTTGAGACCAGGCATTGAACCCAGTTTTATAGCACGATGGCGGCTTGTACTTGTTCAAACACACACGTGAGTGTAAATTGCGTTATACAGGCCCTTGATAAATGGGCGTCGTCCTTTTCGGTCGCTTGCATTTATTGTTACGCCGGTCTTTAAGTTGAAAATGATGATGAGAGACATGTCTGTACTAACCTTTTAACAGATGTTGTACGCAGGGATGTCTTGCAGACGTTAGCGTTTTTTGATACATATTATTCCATCTACAATATTCTTGTTGCAATGCATCTGGAGCAAGCCATCACCACAGAACACTTTATACGTACCTATACAGAGATGATTGCTAATGATGATCATGTAAGGCAATCTACGATATGCTGTGGACAAAGGACTATCAACATGGAGCTTCACTTTTAACTTTGGAGCAGGAACAGGAGTAAGAAATGAAACAAACCAATTGAAATAAAAGAAAGATCTTTATTGTAAATTAATCAAATACAGTGCTTGACGTATAATGTACAAGATGCTAGTGACAAACAGTTTCAAGAGGGTATACATGACAACATTATTATATATCCATCCGCATTGCATTGACCATAGTGTAACAACCAGTTGCATAACAAATAGGATACAAAGTTAATATAAACAAAATATTAACTTCCCCAATACAACGTTGACTGACAGTGTACCACACGAGAACCACCACAACCACATGCAAAGCATTTTGTCTTGTAAACATTTTACCCTTAATTTTTGAAGGTTCATATAAAGATGGTTACAAACATGTTTTTTACTTGCAAGAACTAAAATGTGCTGCTACAGATACCGAACGTATGACTAATTACAGTATTAACTCATTTATAATTTTTGGTCTCGTACATACATGATGTTTATTAAGATATACAGGTAATACTTTGGTTTTGTAAATAAATGGCATTTCTGTACACAAATATTGTAATGGTTATGAGTCGTGTACTATGACCACCAATGTTAAATGTAAATAATAATAATAAACAAGTATTCCTATAAAAAGATAAACATGTGTTTACTTCCACGTTTTGTTCCTAACCTCTAAATCCATAAGGAACTGTCATATATTGTTTTTTCTCAATAGGATTTACTTTACGTCGTTTGTGTTGTTGCACAACAACATGGCGTTTCACCTGAGATTTACAAACGACACGAAAGTCAGATTTTCTAAGAATACGATTTGGTGAAACGATTTGTTTACCTTTATACGTACCCTTCCCTACCTTAAACATATCCTTGAATGTAATCTTTTCTCGTGTTCACTGATTAAGTGTTATACCTCGGATTTTGATCACGTAGTTTAATTGACCCGTAGATATTTCCTTTAGTTTGAAACAATAATGTTTTGGCAATCCAGAAGAGAAACGACGCATTGTCCACCCTGCTGGCACTTCATCCTTAAGCTGCCCTAGGTAATTACCGAGAGGCAGCAATGGCAATTCATTACGTTGTCTAACATAGATAACACTGTCGGTATCACAATACAACAGTCGAGCTATACCCACAGTACTAATTGCCTCATACAGCCGTAGCCTCGCCCATGAGGAAATAAAAGCGGCAAGCATAACATTGCTGAAGGTGTAAGGCGTATTTTGCGACTCGAAATCTCGATATGTAACAAGACGTTTACTACTCACGAGATTTACATGCTGGATTTCGAAATGAGGAGCATACACGATTTCATTAAACTCCTGAGTTGTTGTAACAATCTTTGTTCGTGGAAGGTCACACCTTTGGGCCCACTTGCTAAACAAAGAATTTAAATATATTTTTGCAATGAATCGAAGGCCCTCGTTCATAGTAATGTTATCATACTCAAGATGAATGCCCTCATGATTAAAATAATTATGAATATAGTGTTGTTTATTCTCCTCTCTTGACAAGTCTCGGGAAAGCCTGAGGCTTCCTGCTTCATTTTAAGAAACGTTCCTATGTACCCCTGAAACAAGTCGACTGACATTTCTGATTCCCAAATCTCATACGTTTGCATAATGCTATACCCTGCATCTAATGCTGCATAGAGCTCGGGCGTACAAAAAACACCTTTGATAGCTCGTTCTTCATCCCTATGAGTACATTCCGATGTATGTAGCGTTTCCTTACACGTTCTACATAAACCGAACAATAGTTTGTTGTAGGCATTGTAGGGTAATATGGGAATGGTTAGATTTGTTGGAGGAAGAACTTTACAAAAGATTAAACCATGAACCTGACAAGGATCAGGCATGTTCTTGTCTTTATGCACTGTTACGAGTCCAAGCGGAAATGGACGGCTAGTAATGACCCATGGGTAGGGAGAAGTAAAATCCAGAAAATCTATTTGTTTGGTTTCACTACATTCGTAAAGGCTTTGAAAACATTCGGTGCGTCCACCCTTAAAGGCATCCTTGGGACATAAAGGTTCTTCAATATCTGAACAATGATCGCGAAGAAATGTCTGTATGGCTGGAGACGTCTTTACCTATTCGTGCCAATCACATTCCCATATGGACACAACATTTACATTACATGTTGACGTAAAAACTCTTCCGTTGTCATAGTGTCGGCATATGGACTATTGAGACTACGAACTTGTTTATCTACAGTTAAATCTCTGAGCTGGGTTTGGCATTGATGAACGTGGTAGTAACATCCATAATACTCATATACAGTAGGGTATTTCTATCATATCCGTCAACCTTGAAATGTTTAAATTGAGC
>JAGDQP010055799.1:0-13066 GCA_022664845.1 Lepisma saccharinum
AATGTTTTGAATTTCATTAGTAAGCAGTGCGTCATGCGTGCCCTTGTCGTTCTCGTAAGATCTGTTTTCCTAAACCGACTATCTTTCATAAACTTTGTTTTTATATGGGCCAGTCTAGTAACTGTGGCCTTCGGCCCGTCACGACTCGCCTTTAGCTGTTAAAATCCATACTCATGCCGGGACTCGAACCCGTGACCTTCGAGCCGATGACCTACCACCGCAAACCACTTGGCCACCCGGCACCAATATCTAACACTAAGTTAAAATACGCTATGAGACACTCAGTCAAGCGGGACATGGACATATACAGGGTGTTTATGAACTACACCGACAAACTTCTGGATGTGAGACTTCACATTAAAACAAGACGAAAGTTTTCTGGCAAATTTTCGAATTGTCCATAGTTTCGGAACTACAGGCTGCCGAAAGCGTGGGAAAATGAACTATAGAGCTTCATATTTCTAATATCATAAACAGTAAAGTTGATGCGGTATGGTACCGTCAAGGACTTTAAAATTGCTCTATTTAAAAATGTATATTTGAAAATTCTACAATGCAAGCGCTAGGGATTCCGCGAAGGAAGTAGGGGATTACGTTAAATTTTTGAAGAAGAGATTGGTCGAAATGAGCAAGAATTAAACGACTTCCCGTGCGAGTAAAGATGACATACGTCATCCCTAGCATCCAATCGGACAATAATATTCAATCTCTTTGACAACAAATAAATAAAAAGTTCGATGAAATTATGCAATACTTGCTCCTGCTTCTTATACAGTCACGCATTTTTTTTAAATCGTTCGGTATATAAAATCTACCTCCTACTTCCTTTGAGGAATCCCTTGCGCGCCCAACGTTGAATTCTCGTTTATGCATTTTTGGATAGTTCAGATTTAAGGTCTTCGATAGTTTTATGTCGTATTAGCTCTAATATACGTTGTAGAAATATAAAGCTTTAAAATTCATTTATCCACGCTTTCGGCAGCCTGTAGCTCCTAAACTATGAGCATTTCGAAAATTTGTCAGAGAAACTTTCTTCTTGTTTTGATGTGAGGAATCACCTCCCGAAGTTTGTCTGTGTAGTTAATAATCACGTTGTATATAACATGTCATACCCAGATACACAGTAGATTCCCTGAACCCCATGGAAAGTCCTGGTAAGTAACCAAATACGTCCATGGCCTGAAACAATGGGCAGGATAGGTTGAACTGAATACAATAAAATTTACAGGGTAGTAACGTAACGCAGTCACAAAGTTCGAGGGATGATAGAACAGGTATAAGTAAGTGGGGAAATGCCTTAGCCACCGTAGTGGAAATTCCACAGCGTTTCGGAGCTGCAGACTGCCGAAGAAGTGAAAAAAAAAGAACTTAAAGAGTTAACGATTTTCAAAAACCATTCCAAAGTTCGTTTTCCTACATATCCGGCAATCTGTAGCTTCGAAACGGAATATCTTTCCCTCGAAGTTAGCTAGTACATTACGCTAACTATCCTGTATATTCAATGTTTCGCTGAAGTAATAGAGCAAATTTCAGGTGATGATGAGATCCGGAAGTTTAGGTGCAGGAAGTTTCGGTGTAGGAAGTTTCGGTGCACGGAAGTTTCGGTTCAAAGATTAAAATACCTTTTGATTATAGAAAGGCTGTTAAACTACTTCGTTGACCTTACTGTTGGTCGCTTAATACTCTTATTAATGTACTAATTAATGGAATTATTCGAAATTAAACTAGCAATTTGCTTTTAAAATATAGTTTTGGTATTTTTAATTACTCTACTGATGATACCACAGACAGCTATGATTCTCCGTGGTGATACTTCCGATATGTGCCTAAATTTAATAGTACAAAGTGGTGATTCCTCAGATCAGAACAAGAAAGTAGTTTCTTTGAAGCCATTTCGAAACCTGTTTAGTTTAGTAGCTACAGACGCTCAAAGTTATGACGGCATCATCACACTGACGTCATATCTTTATAAATAAAGTAAACAATGTCTCAGTGTCTTTGAAAATCACAATCGATGAAGTACATACATCGAGATACATCAATTTGACCAATGTTTACGATTGAGTGGCTGCCGCATAGAGAGGCTTCGCAACGTAAAAAAATAATTGTCAGGAAATAAATATGGTCTGATAGGGTAAACATAGAAATCCCCTCTAATCTGTAATAATAATAATAATACTAAGATTGGTGATGATGTAATTTGGACAGGAAAGTTTTTTGTTAATAACTAGTATTCAGAATGTTTGAAAGTACGGCTAACAGTTGGTAAATTAAAAAAAAAAGAACTTAATTACAAGCGATGGCTCTTGGACTCCACCAAAAAAAGGTCAATGTAGGAACTTTATTTCCTCATTTCCTTCCTATCCTTTCTCCTTCCCCCTCCCCCTTCCTAAAAAAGAGCGTGAAATGAAAATGAATGTCCACCTTACTATAATTGTAATACTATCGTGGCGTTAGGTGAGCGATCACTTTCACTTAAGATGAAGCAAAACCTTGAACCGCTCCGGTTTCCTCATACCTTGAGGACATTTTGTCTTCAGACAAGACAGGATGTTGGCCTAGAAACAGGTTTCCACAATTTCAATATCTGCTTCTCTGACCTTCATTAGAGAGATCTATAATTAAGTGGTTCCAACATCTACCGTTGTAATATTATAAAGCTTTGTGGTAGGCTATTGAATCTCGGAAACGAGAAGACATTGCGCAGTGGCCCAAAATACAAGGATTATTCTGTTAGTCAGGGACTGGCTAATGTTTATTAAAGCGCGGCTTGTGTTACATAACTTTGAGGAAGGAAGGTAGACGTTAAAAGAAAATTGAATTATGAATTGTAAGAAATCGTACCAGAACCAACTTCAAAACTGGAACATAGAAATTAGAATGTGTATCCAACTTCATGTATCAAGGAACTGCATAATGTACTAGAAGTTTTCCCTTTGGTACAAATATTTGTAGCGTCTAAAGATTTCCCAGATAGCACAGTAAGCTTTCAGCAAGTTTGCTGCAATGTTGGCATTGCAAGTCTGCAAGCTTGCAGCAAGTTTGCCATTGCAAGGCTACAATCTTATAGAAAACTTGCTAGTTGACCAATGCCAAATATGCTACAGACTTGCACGCCAAACTTACTACAAACCTTTCAGGACAAACTTAATACAAACCTTGATTTAAAAAAAAAAAACGTTAGTAGACCAACATCGAGTCTGTAGCGAGAAAAGATTTCAGTCTGCAGTGCGATTCGAACTCACGACCTTCAAATTTGTTTGTTGTCCGAGACTACCGATTACTCCACGGGTTCTTCTGTTGAACAAAGTACATTTTACTAGTCCTTTTGTTACGAAAACAGTTTCTGGAATAAAGGATTTATGTAGACTTTAATTCCAAACTGGGAAAGCTTATTGATCCTGCATTAGAGTAAGAGCTGTGAAGAAGACTAGTTCGTGATTTTTCAGAAGCGAGTCATCTCAAGAGTATCCTATTGATGCGTACTTTACTGTTTGGGTCGAGGACATGTCTCAAATAATCTGGCTGCCAATTTCACAGATAGTACGCTAGTATAAACCAAGTTTTCGACTAGCTTTGGTGTTTCCTGTTGGATAAATAACCGGAACAAAGGGTTTCCACAAAAAATAAAAAGATAAAAAGTAACTACTTTTTGTTCGTACTTATAAATATTTCCTCTCCCTCTTTTTCCTTTTGTATTTTTCAACATTTTACAGAATTTTCAAAATTGTAGGCTACGCTTTTCCCGAAAATAAATTAAATGATTCAAGTTAGATTCAATTATTCTTTTCTTTCATTGTACAAAATACAAAGACCAAAAACGCGACATGTCACTGAGCCGAGCAGTAAAATATACACGTCATTATGATTTTTCTGAACAGGCTAGCTTGCCCAATTCAAATTCAAATTCAAATTCTACTGCAAGTGATAGTTTCAGCATGATTTTTTTTTTATCACGGTGATTTTACAATTGATAGTGTGCCCCGCTGTCGTATAGAAGTAAGTGTTTCTTTTTCGCAATTAAAAGGTCGCCCAGAGAAAGTGGTAAGTAAGCGGGAGGTCTAACCCCGAATTATGATCTTTCATCACCACCTGCTCCACAAACACAGTGTTGCCAACCACTGTATGCAGATCTTTTCGTGTGCTACCCTGTTATACAATATTATACATACACACAATAATAACATGCTATTGATATCATATTTACACAAATACACACTGAATTCGGAAGAGCGGAATATTTTTTTATGTTCTTAAAACGGAAAGACGGACCACTCTGTTAGAGCGGGATTTTCAGTCGAAAAGGGTGGTTTTCAATAAAACGCTCTCGCTTTGGATAGAAAATGTGATTTTTCTAGATAGAATTCCGATCCTTTATGGATGTAATTATTCTTCAACTTTGAACGAGGTGATTTCGACTCATTTTAAAGTGGTTTACAATGATCGATTTCTCATCTTTTTAGAGTGGGTGCACAATGTATCGTGGCTACTAGTGAAGTTTGTTCTTCGCTATTTGCTGTCGCCAAGGTTATAGAAAGACGAAGCCATATTGTGAAATTTATAGCGTTTAGTTAAAAATGACCACAGAAAACCTGAAAACTTTTCTCAGTGACAAGAACATACCAGAAAGCTTTAGGAGTCAAATATGCACAAGAAATCTTTGAGCGTTGTACCTGACGAGACGAAAGAAACCATTTGGAAGACGTACTCTCACAGTTGGCCGGCTGGCTCAGGGGATAAGGCATTGGATACTCTCTTTTGCCTCTTTTTACATTTTCAACATTTTATGGCGGCTTTTTATGTTCAAAGGATGGTCATTTCATCTGAATAGATGAAGGAGATCAATCGAAAGAAAATGATGTCTAAGTTCCCACCGAAAAGAACTACCATAGATCCCCTCCATAATTTCGAGCGAAAATTTGTCATCTTTTCTCGGTGAAAATCCGGTTAAAAGAGTGGTTTCTCTTTCCGCTCCTTAAATATGAAATATTTCGCTCAAATCGAACGGTATTCCGCTCTTTGAAATTAGTGTGTATGGGATTTTATCCTTCGGAAATAACAAATATTGAAAATATATAGGGAAAAAACGGTAAGTAAACCCACCAGCTGATACATGGGAGAGTGAAAATACTCTCTCATCTCAACATAATATGTTCGACACCAAATTGACAATGAATGCTAATGTGTGACACCAGTTGAAAATCATCGGTACTGCTGCCTGGCCGTGTTGACTACAGTTAGTTGTTCCTGAATGTCCTTGTTGCTGACAGTGCAAAGGAGACTCAGTTGTCCTGAAAAGAAATGTCTACGAATATTAGTTTTTAGAAAATCGGCCGCTACGATTCTGATTTTCTCTGTTGTTGTTCTCGTAGGCGTGGCTACCATTAACTTGTAGTGTAAAGCTTAGAAAAAGCTTGTTTGAACGTCCGTGAAAACACGAAGGTGAATAAACTACCTTTTCCGTTCTCAAGGATACTCTGACAACATGCTTAGCTATATCACGCAGAGAAAATAGAAATACTATTTCCTCACAAGTTCCTGCAACAACAAAAAACAGTTTTAATGCCTTGAACACTACATGATTGTAAGATAAACTTGTTTGTTAACGGATTATATACACGCTGAGAAAGAGATATAGATAGGTCCCTACGTAAATAATGAAGATAGACAGCTTCTAGTTAGGTGTCTCGTTTTAATTTACTCCCCTTGTCCTGTTATTTTCATGCCTTATCTTTCTCAGTGTATGTGAGTACTTGTGTGTGTGTGTGTGATCGTTTTTACTCAACCGAACACATACACGGAAGAACTTTTAATTGGTAAAAACGATGCGGAGGGGGAGCGTACAGAAATATAGGTTAGATGCGACTTGCTTTCTTGCTGTGTTGCTACTGTTGACCTATAACAAAAACTCTGAAACTAACCAGTTATAAGACTGATCTCTGGCTGTGGATATAATGAAACAGCCTGGTCTTAATCATCCCGACCTCGTGATGTCGTAGGAACATTGCTGGTAGTAGTGAAATATAAATGAATAATGTACATATATATAAAATTTAAACGTTGTTTGTTTGTTTACATGAACGCTATACAATTTCACACCCTCTTGACGGATTCTAACAAAATTTGGCACACATGTTCCTTAGAATCCAGTGTCGGATCCAGAGACCGCCCCCCCCCCTCCTCAAGGTAAATTACTTCCAATGAAATTTGATAAATTTAGAGTGAAACAATTGACTTAGAGGGAAAGTGCCTTAGTCTGTTCCATCTGCGTTCCCTCCTCACAAAAATTCTGTATCCTTCAACTATGATATTCAAAAGTTAACTCCCCTAAGGAGATAAAACGTGGGGTGGGGGGGTGGGAAGCGGAATGCAATTCGGAAACAGCTAGAGTTAGAAACTTGATATTTGGCATGAAAATTTTACGCTTTAATGACAGAACTATTCGCACAGCATAGGCCTATGTATGTATATTCTACGGATATGGGAGTATCGGTAGGATATTGTAAGATATTTCTAATATATCTGTTAAAATTGTTCTACAAATATCTCAATGCCTGGTATGAGTACACATTCTGCTGTTATAGCTCACGAATATTGCAAGATGGCTTATTATATTTCGGAAATTCTAGCCAAGAATATAATTTTTAATATTGTCAGAAGTATAAGTAAGATCTCCTTTAGTGTTTTTGTATAATTTACACATATTGAGATCTAAATTGAAAATTCCTAGCATGTCCTATATATTTTACGTAATACCAGCTCGCCGAAGGAGATCATCCGTCGTACTCATAACGATCTTATTCAGTTGACGCTTCCTAACCGTATTCTCTGTTAAAAAAATTCCGAAAGATTCTTGGAAACAGCTAGGCAACCATAGTTCCCCGGAAATTTCCAGTAACTAGGCTAATTGAATTTGAATTTTATTTATGGCCTTTAGGCATCTAAGGCTCAGGCCGGGATAGGGGAGAGGAAAGAATGAGGGAAGGCGTCGGCCAGGGCCTAAGTTAAAGATGCCAGCCATGCATTTCCCTGGTGTAACTGAGGAAAAACCCTCGGAAGCAATCAAGATGGCGGCAGCAAACACTTGATCAGAAATGCATTCACGCCTACGAAAAGAAACCGTTTTTACGTTCTGCGCATGTGCAGAACTGCCCACTGAAACTATCCACCTGACTATACGAAAAGTCTCTGCGATTTTCTTTTGATTTTAATGAAACAACATGAATTCCTAAAATTTCCTGCGGAATTTGCTGAGAGTTACCAGCAAATTTTACAAAATTTTTAACGGTGTTGTAAATTTAATAAATAAATACCAATTTATCTGGTGCAACACAAACATAATGCAAAATAACATCGTCCGGACACTTTTGTCTCCCATTGTATTACAACAGGTATGCACAACAACAAAAAATATGTGATGTATCGTTTTGACCTCATTTACCGAAGCTGTGAATAATACTATGATAACTGTCATCGCATCATGCATGATGCTTCAAATGCCTTGGACATTTTTTTCAAGTCCTTCTCTGCTTGGTAACTGCTTAAACAAAGCAAAAACCTAAAACATGTTGTTTGTATGTAAACTAAGGAAGACATTCCAAGTATATGCTAGGTATGTACAATTGCTGAGTGAGGTAATTGTTTCGTCTATTTTTTGTTATGTACACGATGAAGAATTTATTTAGTATTTCGAAAGGAAAAAAACACAACTACTTCTGAAGGACAATACAAAACAATAGCATACAAATGTTTGTTCAGCTAGTTTTTCATTTTAGTTTGATTAGTGTGACCAGAGAGTACTTACTTGCTCTCTGGCTGGTGTAAGTACTCTCTGGTGTGACTTAACTTTAACAGTGGTGAGTACGCTTTTTCAAAATTTATTTTTTCGTTTTTGGCATGTGAAATCAGTGGCGGACCCAGGGCCAGGTTTTAAATGGGACCATTCATATGAAAAGTAGGAATGTATTTCATTTTTTAAATCAATTTAAAGTAATCCTTTTAATTAGAATATAACATATTGTAATATCACAGAGATATCAAATAATTCGGTAGGTTTCACCAATCATCGTTCAGAATATATAACGAATCGTTAACATCCTTTTCGGTTCCATGTTTAAAGAATCGTCAATGATTATTTATGTTTACGTAAGTCCATTCACACACGGAAGACAACCTCCTTGGCTTGGGCGCGAGCCCGGATCTAACAATTGACGGTTGGGTAAGCTGTCCATGACACGACCACGGCACGGACAACTTTCTGTGTATATAGAATGTTTCTCTTGCCACGATATTCTCCCAGATTCTAAATACTAGTTATTAGACCCAGGGACTCTACTACAGACGGAGATATTTAGTTGAGGAGTTCGCAAGCCATGCCGTGGTGTGCTGTAGTAGACAGTTTACCAACCAGTAACTGGGATCTTCGGGTTCAAGTCCCGGTCACGGTAGCGGCTGTCAGTTGTTCTGTGTTAATTTCAACACATTATTTATATTCGCCGTTTATTGCACTGCTTCTGTTTATTTACAAGATTTACTTTCATTGTTTAACAGTCATATACCAAAGGGGGAGGGGAAACGAGCCAGTACCCAGCCTGCTTATTTGTTAATTACTTCTCTAATTTTCTAATTTTCTGAGCGGTGACTTGAAACTTGGTGACATTTAAAATATGTTCTTTCCGGACATAACCCAATAAAAACTCGCCTCCCCATCATATAGAGGGATATGAAATATAGTTTATATTGCATACCCATGAACATAAACGTTCATTTTTTTTTCGTAAACACGTATTATATTACACGCTTTATATTAACTTGCTCTGTAATCACCTCTAGTACAAATCTTGTAATTGATTTTTAACTCACTTCCCATCTTTGAAATTTTGATCCCAGATTTCTGTGAAATTTTGGAAACTTGCTTGCTTCTGATGACAATGCAATATTCAATCATTAGATATACGACAGAATAGTCCAGTTCACAGTAATTAATTAATTAAATAATTGGAAATTATCCTTAAATGCACGCAACGCCGCATCTGTTGTGTGAAGTTTGGGTTGCCTATCTCGCAGGGAGTTTAATATTCATCTATTATACAGAAAAAAATCCATTGACTTACACGGGAATTGTTTTACTCATTTTATGGCTCTCGGAAGTAGGATATTTAAGTTCTGCTTTCACAAAATTTGTCTTTGTGGTTATTTTGACTCTTGTATAGTTTTGGTTTGTGAAGATTCTTCAAATATATGAGTATAATGTATTATTAATAGTTTGCTATATAAATCACAATATGTTAATGGGAAATTATACTGTTCGTGTGAAAAATATTGCATTTCTACAAAATAGCATGAGTAAAAGAGAACATGACGATAAACTGGGCGAAAACAGAAGTTAAAAGTATGCTCCTGAGAGATATAAGACGAGTACAACAATTCCCATGTAAATCAATGGAAAGTGCGTACCAAGATGGCGGGGGTGATCTACACCGTTAAAACAAACACTCTCAGAGAGGCTTCTTCTGCGTCATTTATGTCGAGATTTTCGTTATTGTAGTAAAAATGGCTACATCAATGAGGATCTCGAGGCGGGTGATAGCCTCCACCGCCCCCTCTGGGTGCGCGTGTCTGTCACGTAACTTAAAAGTTAAACGTGGTTTCAGTCAACATAAATAAATATCACTAAAAATCGTTAAAAAAAGTACTTTTCTTAAATTATTCGTACTAAAAGTAAAAACAATTTTGTTTATGCATGACTAAAGAGAAAAGCATTGGTCAGGCTTTCATATACACGTACATTCAGTTTATAAATTCTTCAATTGGCGTACCCCATGCTTTTTCTTTTCAGTCATGCATAAACAAAAAGTATGTTTTACTTTTTAGTACGAATTGCTTAAGAAAAGTATGTCTTTAAACAGTTTGCATTTCTTATTTTTTCGAGTTATTTTGGTGTTCGGATACTTTTTCTCGAGTTCATGTTAAATGTGACCCAAATCTTAAAGTGTTCTGCAACCAGTCAAACGCAACATCTAAGGATAAAAATGTCTATATTTAAAAAAAAAAATCGGGTTCGATTACCGTTGGGGGCTCAAAATTTTCCGTGTTGACCCAGCATCGTGAGGACAATTAGGGAGCTGCTGTGAATAAAAGACAGTGGCGATCACAGTGAGAGCTTCGGCTCTCCTCTCCCAACCCGTCTAGTCAGCGTGGGAGCAGTAAACCAACTCCTCCCTTCGGGAAGAGGCCTCATCCACTACTGGATTGAATATGACTGTGATTTATTATATGTAAGTAACAATGGAATATTGTATTGGCACCCGACTTACGTCGCTGTGCAAAATTCCACCATTGCATGACGTCGGAAAATGGGTTAAATTATAACTGGAAAATTTCAGGACACCACAAACCATTGTGAACTAAAGAAAAGTCTGTAAAAAAGGAAATATTAGAATATTAGACAACTAGATGCACGCTTCAGAATCATTTCTGAAAATGATAGGTCGCAAACTATAGGCACCTGAAAATTTCCAGTAACCTTGTTAATAAAAACCAGCCACCTTTCTTTAAGTTAACAGGAAAATAATAAAATAAAAGCCTCAAGCTAGATTTGAACATGCGTTCTTCAGTTAGAAGTTCAACGTCTTACTGATTGGAATAAACTTCCACTTATAAGAAAACACTAGTTCAGAACAGTATATAGGATAAGAAATACGTTGCCCTAAGCCCGAAAACATAAAGGAAATGACTCCCACAAATTACGCCATGTTTCAGTTACTTTTTTTTTCTGTTTATCAAGTAGGATTTGCAAACCCCATTCACTGAGAATATTTCCTATTTCTGCTAAAATACGGGATCAAAATGACACTGGCAAATACTTGATCAGAATTTGCATGCTTGCTTTCTGTGCATGTGCGAAAAATCGCACTGGATGTGAAAACTGAGAACCTTCAGTATTGCAAAAGAATCTCTCCCTGTTTTTCCAGCATTACTGTGAAACATTTCTGAATACGAATCATTGCTAGTATGAAGCTTAAATATTTTCTACAGTGCATGAACTGTTCGTTTTGATCAGCACCATCGTTGCTGAAGCTATATATATATGCCAGTGGCGGATCCAAAGAAGGAGCGCGGGGGCTCGCACCCCCTCAGAGAAAGATACTTTTTTTATATAAAAATTTTATTTCAACAATTCATAGCAGAAAATCCTTCGACTTGTTTGCGGATAAATCTAATTTACAATATTTACTCAAATCTAATGTTCCATCGAATATAATGTGATTTTGAAGTGCTTGAAGTTTAATAAAAGGTTGACTGGTGATTGTAATTCGCAATCTGAGAACAAATGAAAAATGTTACCATATACAACAATAAGTTATAGATTTTATTATTATTATTACTTCTATTACAATATACGGTAACTAATTTGTATGACAAGGGGTTTGTGTTATGATTTTTTTTTTTGTGAATCACGAAAGCGCGCGAAGCGAACAATAACGAGGTAACCCCAACATTCGAAATATACGCAGAATCTAAGCAAAACAGTAAGCAGAATTTTACGAATATTCATGCGAATTTAGTACGCCTTCCATTCTAGTGTGTTATTTAGGATATTAAATTCGGCTGAAAAAGGGACACATTAGATTGGAGTAAATACAGCATTTAAAAATAACAATTTTTGAGAATACCGGTGCGATATTCCATGATAAAACTATGGGGGGAAATAGAATATATTTGTACTTTTAAAAAAAAATCACTTAGCTAGGAAAATATCTAAAATGCATGCTCCATTCCACCTGCGCGACCTGCTCAAGAAAATCCTGAACCCGTACTGATATATACGCTCTTTCCTTTCACTTACACAATTTAATGTGAATCCTACAAACCAACATACAGTTGCAGTTTCACTAGAATGGGAAAGGATGTATAAAATACAAAGTGAACATTGCGATCAAATTTAACTTATATAACATTAAAAGAATGGCTTATAATCACACCATATATTAAAGGAAAAAAAAAAAAGAATCAAGTAACGTTAGATCTGATGAATCAACGTTTTGCGACTGAGTTATGCATTACAAAGCAAAATTTTACTTCATAGAACTTGCCTGCTTGCCCCACTTTCTTTATGAATCTCTTTATGATTTGCCCTGAGGGACGCCGTATGCTTACACGGAGCTTACTGCCTGTAAAATATGTTGAAACGCCATCAATGAATTGGGCCACTTTTTTGTGTTTTTTTTAAAAGGACAATAACCTTTATGACCTCTATTTTTTAGGAAATCACAGGAAGGAGAATGTCTATGATTTCATCACTCTCAAATTAAAGCGTTTGACTGTATGGATGCCCCCAAAAAATATATAAAAGAATCCCATTTCCGCCTTGTAACACTAAAAAAGAAAAGAAAAAAACAAAAACAATCACGTAATAACCCTAATAGCACAGCAACACTGGCTGATATTACTAAGACATCAGTTAAGATGTCGATTGATATGGATCATTATCAAAAAATGCCAGTTTTCACTTACAAGGAACACTCGCCAGGTTCAGAGCCCAGGTAAACTTTCACAGCCAAAATTATAGGTGCTGCCGTCAACAAATAGCGACAGAAGAACCCGAGAAAAATGGAACGTAGATAGCAAGTAAATGCAATACAGAGTACGGAAAACGCCTTTTTCTTTATACACTGTTACAAATGGCTATTACTGGACAGGAGACAATACATACTGAAGGGTATGACGACAATGACCGCCATCTTGACTATGCTTCAGAATTTTTAAATAGTAATTGGGTCATGTGATACAATCAATCTGTGCTGCAATGTTCCAAAAAAAAAAAAACAATGACGAAATCAATTTTGGCATAAATCTAACCCTGTATGACAAAATGACACTTGAAATTGACCTGGAGAAGGTCATTTTCACCTAGCATTAGACTACACCTTCTTCAAACTGGGACTTCATCTTCCGTTAATGTATTTAAAACGTTATAGTGCGCTTCATGTTGGGGCAATGAGGATCATAATTTCCAACATAACGGTGCTTCTTATGTAGCCGTTTGGTTGTCGTTCCTTCAACT
>JAGDQP010055800.1:0-13066 GCA_022664845.1 Lepisma saccharinum
TTTTTTTTTTTATATTGTGTAAGTGTGCGGAGTACCATGGATGATTCTTTTGGATATCATTATGAAACCCTTTCTTACATACCAACGGACATATTTTCAGTATAGCTTCGCACAATAATCCAACAAATGTTACCCAAGCAGAGTCTATATCACTACACGAACTTAATAATAGATCAAAATCAATAGAAGATAAATAATTGCGTAAGGCTATAATATTACTTATATGAAGTTGTCTAAATTTAATGTTAACAATACTCTTTTTAGGGAAATTAATGCGAGACAAAGTTTCGCAAATCATCCAAACCCCAAGCTGATCGGATATCTTTGGTTCGATTGTACCACAGGACATTCCATTGGAATCTGCAGCAGTTATTACATTATCCAGACATGCCTCTTGTCTAGTGGGCAAATCATTTAGATAAATCAAGTTCATAGAACTCAATACACTGTTAAACTTATTGACATCACTACAGCTCTTTAGAACATTAATATTGATATTCCCTATAATAATGAGCCAGTATTGTGAAAAATTCCTTAACACATTAAAAAGCAAATCAAGTTTGTCTAAGAAAATGTCAGTACTCGAGTCAGGTGAACGATAAATTGAAATTAAAATGATTCTTAATTTAGTCAATTTAATACCAACAGTTTCAAACGTTTTAGATTCACACAGGTTTGATAAATCCAATACTTCATATTCCATGCTAAAATCCTTTCTCAGGAATAGGGCAACCCCTCCACATTTAAAATCCTCTCTACAATAATAATTAATTAAAATATAATTTCTAGGGATGTACATGGCAATTTCATAGGAGTTTAACCAATGTTCATTAATACACAAAATATGACCAGGTATATCCTGTAAAATAATGTCTAATTCTCCAAGTTTATTCCTTATAGATTGTATATTAAAATGCAAAATAGAAATAAATGAATTATCAACACACTGGGCCTTGAGATTGCAACACACTCCTTTTAAATGGTCGATAGTGTGATCAACATTTGAAATTAATTGAGGTTTAATACCTGGTGAAAGTAGCAGCAGCGAATTTGCAGCGGCTGCCCTAAAGAGTTTCCCTGGTTTTTCCAATGAAGACCAATATTCTTTCCATCATCAATACCCTGAGGAATACCCCGCAATATTGTTAAAACACTTTGACAAACAAGAACATTGCCCAGGGCATTGAGGTGTAATCCCTGGCGTGTATGAAATCTCCTCCCTATATTTCCTATATCAACAACATATAAATTTGGAATATATTTCCTTAATTTAAGAATTTCACAATTTACCTTCCTTATTTCGACATTAATGGCTGACCAAGCTGGTAGATCATAACGGATTGGCAAAGTACATACTACAATGTTCGAATACGAACATGACGCCAGGTAACTTTTAAATGTTCTTAAAAAGTTTCTTGACTCATTACAATACGTGTCGTTAGATCCTGCTATAATGATTGTTACCCTGTCTGTTTCTGGTGACCTATTGGTGTTAATAAGATCTTTAAACACCTCGTCAGACTTAGCACCAGGTTTAATATAACCTGAAACCTTATGTGAACTCTTAATAGACAACAAATAACATAGTCCCCTTCCATGACTATCAGCAAATATTCGTAGGCTTTTGGGCTTACAATTAGCTAAAATATTTAGAGGTTTGTCAAATGACCTTAAGTTACCAATAACGGGTTCAACTTTGTGTGCTTCAACGGGCCTTTGTACTATTGAAGGACTTTTGAACCCTTGTACCTTGTTCCCTTGTATATTTTTGTTGGACTCTTGTACACAAAACGCTTGATCATAAGGATTCGTACGAATAGATATCGATAAAGGTGCTCTTGTGGTATTATTTGACGCTTTATCAATATCATTGCTAAGTAATAGGGATTCACCCGTTTGAACCATACAGTCACTAACTATAGGAGTAGATCCACAGCTTTGTTTTAACAGTAAGTCTTTATATCTCAAGTCATTTTCTAAATCAGAAATCTTTTTATACAGTTCATTCACTAAACTTTGAAAATACTGTATTTCTTTCCTACTTTCTTCGAGGGATTTAATATACGCCGATTTCTCCATATCGAATCTCTCTCGTAGAAGTTGAACTTCTGCAACTAAGTCTACGTTGCTTTTACTTAGCTGATCACATTTAACCCTGAAGAATTCAGTCCAATAGTCCGGTAATTTTACACTATCATCCAGTCCAATCCGTAAATCCTTGTCTGCCACACTGTCATGGGTGACCAGTCTCTGGTCGTACATAGTAACAGATCTTAACAGGTCGTTCCCAGTATTTGTAGATGCATCACATGCAAAAGATGTATTTTCAGTAATTGTAGATGCATCACACACAAAAAGAGTATTTTCGGTAATTGTTGATGCATCACTAAATACCTTAGGACGACTGAAATCAACATCAAAAACAAATTTGGCGGACGTTGTTTCGGTATACACATCCCTTGTACAAAAATTGTGACACATGTCTAGTACATCCGACGTCAATACCTCCTTGAGGTCCTCCAGCATTCTGATAGAATCGTCATGAGAAATCATTATATCTGTTTTTGCATCATTCTCATCGCCACTAATACAGAGGTTTCTTTGAATAAAAGATTTATTAAAAACAGAGGGACTCGAGTCCACTGCACTGAGATGATTACCTTCAGTTGAAACTGGACTATCGAATTCTACAATATTGAAGGCATCACAGAATTTCAGCATACTAGTACCTTGATTTGGGGTGCTGTGAGACATTTTAAAATATAAACTAACGCACCCTAATACCCTATATATAAAATCTGATATATCGCTTCTCTTAATTTATTAACGCTAGATCAACAGGAAAAGGCTTATCCTAGCTTATATAGCTATCATAGCAACGAACAAACACATCTATAAGAGAGATGCACAGTGTACCAATTATAATTAGAAGAGCTATGAACTGGAAAAAGCTTCAAAATGAAATGTTGGAATCTATTATTGCATTCACAGCATCCACATGCACTTTCCCCAATAGACAAAAAGGGGAAAAGAAAAACAACCAAAGTTCCTCGCTAAATTTCCCACAAGTTTGTAGATGGATGGTGATGACTTTTGGTCACTAAGTAGATTTCATCAAATCAATATTATATGCAAGTAAATTTATGTAAATTAAAATCAAGAGATATGATTGAACAGATCTCTACTAATACAACATTTGTGAATGTGAACAATAACCACTAATAAGCAATCCAACCACTGAATATATCCTGAAACCGATAATTAGTGATTGACCACACTATAATTAGGTCGCAATTATTAATAAAAATAGTAACCATCAATCTTCACTCACATCTAATTGTGACCACGAATACACATTTGGTCATATTTCATAACATTCACCACAATCTACTTGAGTAACTGTTTGGTCAGTGGTCATACCAGCTTCACTGCATAGGTCGCAAAATATTAAGCGCAGAAACCATTCCACTCTCATCCAAATTGTGGCCACTAACACACACCTGGTCGTGATTCACTATATTCACCACAATTAATTAACTATTGGTCAGTGGTCACACCAGCTACATTGCATGGGTCCCAAAAAATTTATCCCAAATATTCCTTGTTCAATGCAGTGGTGTATCCTGACTTTTGAGGTTGGGCATGCAATGCTACTACTACTACTATTATTATCATTATAAAGAATTATGTATGGGAATTAGAGATGATTTCCATCTAATTGCTCTTTACAAACTTGGAATTTCCTCTTTCTTACTGTCATAGACCTCGAGTAACGAAGTTCTACACATGGTAGTTTCACAGGTGATTTACAAGTGTTTCAATCGCATGCCAGTTTTCAACAATGAGCTCATGAAAAAAAGGAACCGAAAAGGTGATAATTTCTTCTAGTTTTGGTGGTAAATTATATTTCCCTACAGAAAAAAGAATAGGATGGCGCGGCAGGACATAGAATAACAAGACATAGAGAGCAAGAAAGAATTTGGAACAAGAAAAAATTGATCGTGTTGCCTCTCACGGAAATTACAACTGCCACTAAGGAGGAAGTAATTAAGTTACTTCATAACTTTTATCCTTTTCTAGATGAAAGGCGAAAATAGGAAGTATCCTCAGTAAAGTGAAGAAAATATGAGTATATAACACATTTAGAAGTTTATCTTGCGATTTTTCTGGAAATACAAAGTCCACACATATTCCACACAGAATTCCACTCCACGTGAATTACCCACTACAAACATTTTGTGGAATTCCACATGCATTGACAGCGCTACAACACACACTCTTTCATAAAGATGGCAACTATGCTGAATGCAACTTTTAGCGGTGCATGCATTTTGGATTCCTCCCGCGCCTTTCAACCAATAAAACACACGTTCACAGGCAAGCGGACGACAAAGATCTTGAGTAGACGCTTACATAGATAGCCGAGAATACTGCAGCGCCACACGTGAACAGTTTACTAAACTACTTACCGCCTGCTTTCGTATTACGGGTTCTTGTCTAGGATATCAGGTGAAGCTTCGTTATTTCTCAAAATATTTTCTGATTTCTCCATGGAAAATAATAAAATAAATAAACTAGAATCCGAAGGTATGCAATGCATGCCTTGCATTCATGGAGAATACGCCGCTGGTTCAATGTGATATCAATCAGTTACTTCACATTGCAGTCGATGTATCGATTACTAAAATGAATTTTGCAAATGCAAATGGCGGCCGTGAAAATCCAAATAATTCACAAAATTAGGCTGAAATTATATCTAATCCTTCAAGATTACGTTGAATTACGACTACTAAATAACCCTTCCACTTTCAAAATTACTGGACAAAAGATTTAACACCAAATTGTATAATATACACAATAAAACATACATTATTCTGTTCGAATCAGGCACTCGTCACTTTCTTTGTTTACATTGAAAATATATAATAATATTCCTATTAATATTGATTCAGGTCAGAAAAAAAAATTGGTGTTCACTGATCACTGGAATATTAGATACTTTCCCACTCAAAATGTAGCTGTAAATCAAGCTACAACTATTAATATTCTTCAAAAATCCAGGAGCTACACGCAACAACCACCACCTTCAACCACCATAGTAACCTAACCTTTATAGTTGATTTTGAAACGAGAATAGCAATCACTAGTTAAAACTTGCCCTTGTACAAAAATAAGAAAAATCACTAGAGAAATTAAAGTTTGTACAAGTTTCTGACGCATGCTTTTAAGTTAACGTGCTGGAGTTATTGCTGAGAACACAAGTCATTCGTGGATTTCTACTTTCCAAGAGGTAATAAACAAGATTTTTTGTCGGTTGTTATTATGGCCACTTGGACTACTTGATGTGGATACAGTTAAGGAGACAAACGCCTTAAGTAGCAAGTAGCAAAACATCCTTTAACGCTAGACAATAACACAAGGTATTGATGCACTTTATTTTCGTATGTCTCGTGCATAAAAGAAGCATAACAATAAACACCACCCAATAGCGACAAGCTCCAAAATGTTTATGTTTCTCTTAAACCTAACATCACTGTAGTTTCTTGGAACTGGAATTCTAATTAGCAAGCTCAAAGCGGTAAGTCAATGTGTTCATTTGAGCATTCGTTGTGCTTGAAAACTTGCAGGGGAAGCATAAAAGGAATAAAAGTTTAATTTTCTGATTAGGTCGTCTGCATTTTAAACTGTTGTGGTGGAAAATCTCGTTTAAAAACAGTTTCACCATTCACTACGTTCAAAACACAATATCACAAAAATCCAAGTAGAAACACAAATAACACTAATTCCAAAACGAATCTATATCAGCTATAAGATCATGTATAGTAGCAACTCTGAGTGTTCGAAAAGCAAACAGGTCATTACTGCAAGTGGATCTTACAGAATAAACAACTCGTGAATAATATTGCTGGGTCTGGAATGCCCATTAATAATTTTATATAGATATATGAAGTCATGAAAATATATGCGTTTTAAAAGAAGTTTAACACTTACAACGAAACATCGGTCATTTTGACTTTTGGTAAATTTTGAGTTTTCATAGTGGTAACACTGCTTGACTTGGAAAGCCGCTGCACACAATAGCTGCTTTTCTTTGCCCTTTCTACTCTTTCCGCACTGTATTGTTTAGTTTGAGTGGAGAACTTGGCGGCGAAGTACACAAAAGTAAAAACCTCTTGGTCATATTGACCGTATCTTTCGGTTTATGTTATTCCTGCGTCGATCTAAAATACCATATGTTTCGCTTAACGGTGCTGGTTTAGTTTCTTACTATAGCTCAGTAATATCTCATATTGTATGGTATTAGGTTTATGAATAAAAATGGATCGTGATAGTCGCAATAAAAAGTCTAAACACACAGAACCCGGACTTCAGTGACAAGATCCGTAGTTTATTGGTTGAGGTTGAAGATGATACAGAAGATACTGTGGTGGATGCTTCTGATGCAGAACCGAACTATGTGGTTCCGAATGAAGAAAGAAGTGCTGAAAGTAATGAATTCATTGATGCTCTTGATGACGACGCTTTGCTCAAGGACGACCAAGTTCAACTAGGTAATGAAGAAATAAGTATATAAAATGTAGTTGCTAACAATGTTGAGCTTCCCGATTTCTTTTTGGAAAGGCTAAGAAAATCCGAATATGGACCGGCTAATGCCTGGAACAGTGAGCCCCCGCGAAGAAATGTTAGAACTCCTGCTCGAAATATAATTAGAACAGAACTACCAGGAATAAGAGGTCCTGAGAAAGCGTTGGGAAATAATTCAAGCAAAGTTGAACTGTGGAAATTTATCTTTGATTCTAACGTTATTGACAAAATAGTTACTAATACAAACGTAAAGTTAGCTACTGTTAGACAAAACCTCGCCCCTGGATCAAGCGCTAGTAACTATAGAGATACAAATATTGAAGAAATAAATACTCTTATTGGATTGTTACTGCTCTCTTCAATTCTAAAATCAAATGATGAGGAAATGAAGTCTCTTTTTACAAATGATGAATTCAATCGACCCACATTTCATGCCACAATGTCAGCGAAGCGGTATGAAATACTCATAGCTTGACTCAGGTTTGACGATTCACAAGCACGTGAACAGAGACGAGAAGATAGCAAAGCAGCTCCAATTTCTGAGATATTATCGCAGTTCATCTCTGACAGTCAGAAAGTGTACTGTGTATCAGACCAAGTGACAGTTGATGAGATGTTAGTCCCTTTCCGAGGACGCTATAGTTTTAGGGTTTATATGACCATAAACCTGTGAAATACAAAATAAAAATCGTGTGTTTGGCCCACTCTAAAACCTTGTACCTGCTCAACGCCTTTATATATACACAGGCAAAGGAAGTGATGGTGCAGTGTTGACAGAAGAAGCAAGGAGTATGAGTATACCAACACAGTCACTTATTCGACTTTGTAAGCCCATAGAGGGAAGTAACCGAAATGTAACGGCAGATAACTGGTTTTCTTCCCTTGAAGGAGTTCAAGAGCTTAAGGGTTAATATAAGCAATGCATTAGAATAGGGAAAAGTTTTGCACACAAATACACGAAAACTACTGGTTACAAAAACTTGAGAATTCACACAGATATAGATTGTAGTTTTAAGTATGCATTGTAACCAACAAAATGTTTGAAATTACTGAAATTTTATACATAAAATCGATTATAAAATGCATAGTGTGAGTTTACGGCAGTTTCCGCCGGTGTCATAACAGTAGCAAATTCTTCGCTCTGACTGAGAGAGACTGAATTTTCTTCAATATTTTAAATCAAACAGTTATAATTTAGTAGTTTAATTTTCACGAACAATAGTACGAAGCATTTCGAATATATTGCACATTTGTTCAAGAATGAAATTATTCTTGTTTTAAAGAATTTTTGTGCAGAAACTTGGAGTTACATCGTCTGCTACTCTGTTGCTCTACTCTTGAATAGGTGCCACATAAGACATAACCAAGGAGTCGAGCTGTGTGTGTTGTGTGTCTGTGCTCCTACCTTTGGCTGCTGGACAGTGAGCGAAGGTGAATCGAGAGACATTGAGTGAAGGCAAGGGAACGATCGAATCGAACGAGACAAAACATACTCTCACAACACACAAGAAAGATTACGTCAATCCAACAGCAATCAGCTGGACCAGTCGTGTAGTGGGAGAAAAATAGTAGTGGCGATTGATTCACGAATAGTTTTAATGCAGGGCCGGAGTAGTTTTTATCCCAAGGGCGCTATTACACTATCGAGCTGGCTGATGAGCTTATTCGACGAGACTTACGTTGAGCAAGCTTGATGGATTGTTTGCTTTTGCACTGTTGAGCTTGCTGATCAGCTTCCTCGACGAGCAATGTAAAGCGCTATTACACTGACGAGCTTGTTCGTCTAGTATGCTCGACACTGTAATAGCACCTTAATAATACATGGTGTACTAGGAAAAACACCTATGCATAGTAGCCGTAGGTAGAATCCTAGCCACTAACATTACCTAAATGAACAAAATGACTATATAAAGAATAACAAAATAAGGCAGAAAGTATAAGACTTGAGTTTGTAAAATCATGTTTTAATATTGTTATATAAACTTAAAAAACATCTTAGTATTTGCATTTACACTACGCTTCATATCTCAGTTTAAAAAGGGCGATTCCACGCATCACGCACTGACAAAAAAGAAGACACTTTGTGACAGTTATTGCCTTATAACATCTCATGGTTATGTAAAACAAGACATGAATAAATAAATAAATCTCTGACAATCAAAACAGACGATTTCAGCACACTATTTGATAGAGGAAACTTTTTAGAACACGTTCCCAGTGAAAGAACACGTAAACAATAAAAATTATGTATATTATTTAGTGTTAAAGTTGCCGTCACACACTAACACTTTTGCAACGCGCATTTACACTCTGATATATACTGTATTTCCTCTGAATTATGAAAGTATGAGCCCAACAAAATTTTCTAATATAGGGCCTACCACACCAAAGAAGGATGTGTTATTATTTTTTTTAAAAAAAATACAGATTATATATGTAAATAAGCGTATAGGAAAAAAACAGCGTCATGCACTGATATCTATGAATTATTAGATGATTTGCCTTATAAGTATTGTTTTATTTGTGTACTTTCTGATAGATATAAACTAATGGACTCGATTACAGATTCTAGATAAGATTTCACAATAGAATATAATGCATGCCCAGTATTCCGAAGTCGAAAAGTTTAAAAATTTAATCGATGTTAGAGCGATTTCACGAACATGTCAAGCCCAGTAGTAAAAGTTCAAAACGTGTTGTAAATATTTATGTTAGTGCAGGGTTTCTCAACGTGGGGGTCGCGGGTTGTCTGCAAGAGAAGGTGAAAAAATACATTTAACTAAGGTTTTGTAGGTTAAACCTAATTCATTTCAAAGAAGAAATTTAATTTTATTTGTTTTTATAATTACTAAAGAAAATGTAATTTGTTGAATAGTTTTCCGGTAACATAATTAGGATTTATTATCAAATGCAGCAAATTAACTATCATGTTTTCAAATGAGAAGCACATGTTGCACAAAGTTGAAAAAAAAAGAATTAAAAGATTCCATAAGTTTTCTAGGTTAGCGCGAAATCTGACCCTCTGTTGATTTAACCAGTTTCAAAATATTCGGTTGAATTTTCGTCATACACATTATCAAGCCATTTTGAGTTCTACGTTAAAAGTTAAGTGCCCATCTTTGTCCTAAATAACATATTTTTAATATACACTCTTTAGTAATTCGTGTAACTGAGAAACAGTTCTGTAAAAACGAAGGTTTTCAGGACATTTCCATGAAATTTGCTAGAATTGCTCACAAAATCATGAAGTTTTAAAACTGTGAAAATAACTTTCCAAAACTAAATTTTAACTGCCGTTTTGAGAGGGAGAGAAAGAGAGAGAGAGAGAGAGAGTTGAAGTCTTCTGGACTCAGAAGGTTATGATATTTCATACAATGGGAAACAAACCGCTTATTATAAAGAAGAAAATTACTTTTGGGGGTCGCCGGCCGGAAGGCATGGTAAGACGGGGTCGCGGCATGAAAGTGGTTGAGAAACGCTGGGTTAGTGCAATCGGTTCTTGGAAGTATCCAGAATCGCAAGTAGGGTTAACAAACGGGCGTTCGTTTCCCGAGCTGGGTCGCCAAATGAAGATGAGGAGGGGGTGTTGTACATACTCATTTGAAGGGGCGCCAAAGCCGGAGTTTGCGTCCCTTGAACACTTATAAGCTACGTCCCTGGGTATAAGATGTGTATCTACTAAAAATAATTTTAAAAGTCATTAGTACCAATGCATAGTTGTAATAGTATGCGCAGCTTCACTGATTGGGCGACGTATCTTTTAGGGTGCAGGAAAAACAATTATAATAGTACGCGGATTTTTAATTGCCTGTTTGGGCATCTGGGTTGAAGATATGCCGGTCATTGGGTTCGTTTCTCTTGCTTTGATTCGTTTTTTTATAGCATACTTTAGGTGATCCGATTCGAAAATCTTGAACCCCTCTCGTAATTACGAAAGAAGAAAGTTAAAAAAATGATATTAACTATATAACAGCGCCATCTCCGGTGCTACTGGGTGTGTAAGTGCGGGTTACAGAAATATCAGTGCGCGATGGCAACTTTAACATTATTTTTAATGTATACGTGTTCGTTAATCGAGAACGTGACCCCTGTGAGCATATCATAAATCCAATACGCCCTTTTTTTTAAACTTTTCGGAGATGTCATACAACAATACTGGCGAAAAGTATATTCTGGATGTCCGTTTGTGACGCGTGGTATTGCTCGTTAATGATTTACACAAAATTTATTGTGATTAGAAAAAAAGTTTCAAATAAGTTTTAGTTCAGCATGTGACTCTAACGCAACATATAAAAGGAATTTACTTATTTCCAAATATTCTGCAGTGCATAATGTTCTTTATATGTGTAGTGACACGAATGCAGTCGATTTGTATAATACTTGCCAGGCTGTAAGCAAGATAATTATAAACAAGGCAATAGTTAATGTCAATGTAGAGAAGAACGAAGTTTAATATATCATTTTTTTAAAAAAAACTTAAATTCCTACACTCTTTGGTGAATAATCCATTAACAAAATGAAGTACAATCGTAGCTATTTTTGTGATCTATAAATAACCTCACAATAGAAGCCCATTACGTATTTGTACTTATGACTTTTTAATTTTTTAGGTAAACATGTGTCGCTTTTTTTTTAAAAAAAAACACGGCATGTTTCAATTTGTACTACCAGGTATGACTCTCCTACTCAATAAGCAAAATAAAATGCGACGAACACAAATAAGTGTACCATACAGATTTAGGAGCACCTCACAGTCGAAATCGGCGGCGAAAATAATTAAAATGTGCGTAGAATATGCAGGCTTTTTAGGGAGGTCCCTTTACTATATATATATATATATATATATATATATATATATACAGTATATATATATATGTATATAAAGGAGTCTCTTTTTCAGATTTTGACCCTTAAGTCTCCCTTTCAAATTTTAAATTGGTTTGGAAAATGTTGGGAACCTCGGGCTTATATGACACGAACGGAAGCCATTCCATAATCATATTCTAAAATACGATACTATTAGTAAGATTTCTCCTTATTTTATTAATTCTATCATTCTTGATCTTATCTGCGTAGAGAAATCCACACATATTATTTTATTTGGAAGACAATATTTAAAAAAATATATATGGTCTATTCGAAATCATCTGAAATTTATAAATGTTCACTTCTCTCTCCAAATTACTAATGTACTTCGTGCAGCATCTACGCATTATTGAGAAGCGACCTTTTGTGACATCCGACACTTATTTCAATGTATCTAACCAAAGCGCAGCAGGTAATTTTACTGGGAACAAATATATTCGCTTTAGTATATTATATTTATTACAATGTCACTTTAATCGATATTAAACAAATATGGTTTTAATTTTAAATTGTAGAATTTATGTCAGCGATGAAAACAACTTGTTAGTTAAGATAAGATAAATTGAATTTTATGGGCGGTAACAGCACTATGGGCAACTTGTTGGAGATCTTTCACCCAGCCGATGTCTAGTGATTGCGGTCACCGAGTGCGAATCAGTACCGGAAACGAAGTGGATTCGAATCTTGCTAACAACCATCATGATTGAGGTTTTCAAGAGTATTTCTCAATTTCTCCAGACAAGTGTAGGGTTGGTACCTAAACTGAGGTCCTGGCCGCTCGCTAACTTTCCAATTTTTGTCCAGAAAAAGTGCTCGCCGAGGAATATCACACATAAAACGTTTGACGGTTTCGACCATAGCTGCCTAAATACCCATAAAATCAATAACCTATGTAAATGGTAAGTAAAGGGGTAGGGTCGTGCTAATGCATGGGCACACTGGTCAGTCGCCAGAGGTTCTAACCCCACACGGATCTAGGGGACCTCATGTTAATCTAAATAATGTTTATTTACTTCTTACAAGCATTGTCTTTTCTAAATTCTTAATTTGTTCATATTTTGTGCAATTTTGGAAAGTATTGTGGGATAAGGATTTAGGAAAGGTTATTTGATGATAATTCTTCTGAGTCCGTTCCGTTTCGAAGCTACCACTAGCATTTTAACCTTCATGTCATCTATTTTCAATCCACTATCTGTGCAATGTCTTGCCCTCTGTTGCAAAGTTCAGTCATTGGGAGAAATGTAAGAGATTTGTATTGTAATTTACGGGTAGGTTTACATTAAGTGAAATCCATGGAACGTCAGTAGTAAATAGCGAAAAAAAATACAATCAGGTAAATACAATTGTTACAGTTTGTGGGGGAGGTAAATATTCCCTTTTCATGGCAAATGGGCCTTTATATTGAAATTATTTTTTAATTTAATTATCTCAGCCACGTTTATTATTCTCTAATGAGTTTGGTGGCCAAGCGATCTGCGGTGGTAGGACATCGGCTCGAAGGTCCTTGATTCGATTACCCCCAGGGGCACGGATGTTTTAACTAATATCTGACGGACCGAAGTCCAAAGTTACTAAATGGTTCTATATAAAATAAAGTTTACCAAGTTTTCTGAGT
>JAGDQP010055801.1:0-13066 GCA_022664845.1 Lepisma saccharinum
GACCAGCTACAGCGAAGTAAGAAGATATGAATATTATAGAATGTGTTCGAATATTCCAACAGAACCTCAATATTCAGAAAATTTGATCCAGTTCGTGTTTGATAACGCAGATATCAACACGAGAACATTAGATGGTCATGGCACTTTTCACAGAATGGGTGAAATAATAAATATCTACACCAAAAGGAGAAAATCTGCGAAGATACGCATGTAGAACGTCTTGTACCGCCTTCAGCAGATATGATATCTGCTCTTGCTAGAAGGAATATAACATTTTAAAAAAAGACCAACCAACAGTGGACTCTTAAATATGGAAATAAAGAGCCTGATGCCAGCAGAGGATATGACAGTACCTAATCTCCATCAGGCTCTCCGTCTTTACATCTCCGTCTTTACAGATAATGTTTGGTTGATGATGCATCTCACGAAAAGTTCACCTAAACCATCTTGGAATGGCCTCATGCACGCTATCACTCAATATGATAACCCACAGTTTAATTTGAGCAGCGTAACTGCGGTCCCTTTCTTCAATATGGCAGCATCAAACCTCAGTACAATTTATACTTCTCTTCTCTTCGCATGCAAGGAAAGTAAGAAAGTGGGACAGGATTCCTGCATTATTACATTTGACCAGCCTCTTTATTGGAAGGCTGTAGGTGTTGTCGCATCAGCTGCCCCAGACAGGGATTTAGCTAAAGTAGTAGTCAAACTGGGAGGTTTTCACTTATTAATGTCATATTTAGGTACTATTGGGCACATTATGTCAGGTAGTGGACTTGAAGAACTTTGGGCCTTATTGTATGCGCAAAATACTGTTGTGCACATGTTCAGTGGAACTGCATACGCAAGAGCATTGAGAGCACATTTTCTGACATACATAGCCGTCTACCAGCAACTTTGGAAGTATTGTTACTTAGGCGATGAGGATAAGGAAAGTAGAATACGTTCCAGTTGTGATGATTTAATATCAGGATTAAAACTTTAAATGACCTGAAGGATCATCCTGACATGAAAGAACTAATAGCAGATCTAGCCGAGGTAAAGACACAAATTAAGGATAAAGGCCGAACAGCAAAATTGTGGTTGCAATACCTGGAACAAGTACAAATGATAATGCTTTATATTCGAGCTGAACGTACTGGAGACTGGGACCTTTATGTTTATACACTTAAATGCATGCTCCCCTACTTTCACGCAGCTGGACATCTGAATTACGCGAAATCTATTCAATGTTATCTGCAACAGATGGAAGAATTGAAAATTAAAATGAAACCAGAAGAATTTGCGAAACTTTTTCACAACGGATGTTTTACTGTTCGGAGGAATGACTGTTACTGGAGTGGAACTGTAGCTGATATGATAATTGAGCAAAGTCTGATGAGAGCGATGAAAGTTTCAGGAGGTTTGAGTCATGGCCGAGGAATTACGGATTCCACATTGGCTCATTGGGTTTTGTCATTTCCTATAGCCATGGAGGTAAGTGAAGCCTATAACCATGGAGGTACGTGAAGCCTTAGAACACTTCTGTAGAAAACGTTTATCATCATCGGAACAGCATGTAGAACTTAGACCTTCACGCCAATCTAGAGATGATGAAGACATCAAAAAGCTTTCTGATTGGCTCACTCTTCACAACCCCTTTGAACTCAACCAAAAAGAGCAGCTCATCAATATTGCAACAGGGTTAGTAGCTGACGTCAAAGTGAATTGTGAGAGAGCGGTAGAGATTGGGTCGAAATCATTGTCTGAAATGATGGATAAAACATTTGGAAATATAGTTTTGAAGAGAAAAGATAAAGTCGTGGCAATATCTGCAACACACAATACAATTAGTATTAGAAAGGAATCTATTAGCATCAATCCAATTCAGCTTTTCAGTCGGTTTGCTGCTGTGCTGCAGTCACATGAGGAATGCCGGAATATTTTAAATATGAACTCGCGCCTTATCCTCCATCTTTATTTGATGACATTTCTATGCGTCTTTCTTTAATAGAAGAAAGAAATAGGAGGCGAATCATTCTCAAGGTTATTACAGGTAAGTTTAATTATTTTACTATCAACATTCTTCAACATTTCCTGTTTAAAATAGTGAAAACACGACTGACCTAGCTTTAAATTAACGAAAGTTATTAAAGAAAAAGGAGAGTAAGTGTTGCGAGCCCGGCTGCCATCTTCGTCCGCCATTTTGGGGGTGAAGCGAACATGGCACTTTTGGGATTTCACTTGAGAGACCACAAAGAGTAAATCCTGAAAAAATTAGCTTTTTATAAATTATTTTAGCTCGCAGCACCATATTTACTGTATTTTCCGGCCGCCATGTTTGTCCGCCATTTTGGGGGGGAAGCGAACATGGGATTTTAGGGAACTTTTGGGATTTCATTTGGGAGGCCACAAAGAATAAATCGTGAAAAAATTAGCTTTTTATAAATTATTTCAGCTCGCAACCCTTTATTTACTGGGCTAACTGTAATGGGCGCTGACATTATTAGACTATCAGACAAGCATCTACGTACAGTTTAGTAGAATGATATTAATATCCGACTATATATTTGCACACTATTAATCAATCTCTCTTTGTCTCTTTCAAACACACACACATACACGCAGAAATATAAAAATATCGGCACAAGTACGAGCGTGATAAGATTCCGTATGAGTTTAGTTGAAAAAAGACATAACTGCCAGCCGACCGGGAGTTGAAATATATTTTACTAATTACACAAAGCTTCAATTAAATTACTCAAATTATTGTTTATTATGAAACCATATATCCTAAAACATAATTACGTAAAGTAAATATGTCTGAGATAGTGAGCAGGGACAAACGATTGGTTGTTACTTGCCAGGAAGTATTCACATTTATGTCTATTTCCATCTGCATTTTATTTTAGAGAACTTCTGGGAATCCTACTACTAGTTTGAACAATCCGTTGTGCTACTAGATTTTTAAAATTCTGAATTGTACGTCTAACCAATTTTTTTAAAAAACGGTCGCAAGTCTTTCTCAGTTTCTCATTTAGAATATTATGCGGTATCACTCATTTCAATGATATTAAAAATATCCAGCTCCACAACATAGTTTTCCAAGCTACCGGCAGCCAATAACGTAAAATCGAAGTATTTGTTAATACTCGATTGTTTATACTTGTTTTATGGAAGTAATCTCGCGGTATGTTTTTTTCTACGCATGTATGTGTGCCTTTGTGTTGAATACATACAATATCATATTTATTTAAAGATAAACTTATGAAGAAAAAAGCTTTTGGATATTGTTCATTTGTGGAAACACAATTTCTCATGAACCGGGGAATATGATCGAGAACTCTACGGCTGAAAATTAGTATCTGCACTATTGCATATCTTGCACGGGGAAGAATGTATAACTGCTGAAAGGACAGCGTTTGAACAGCTGTCTTGATGTCTCGTACGTGTCAGGATTATGCAATTGAGAATTTTATAAAGCTAAACAAGTATTTTACAAGAAAATAATAAAGTGGATTAAAGGACATTTATAAATACAATTAGTCTTTAAATATAAAACATTGCTGCATGAAACGAATCCCTGACATAGAATAATTGAAAATGGACTTCTAATATTATTATTTTTCTTTTAACACACATAAAACAATAAATTACAGAAACGCTCAAAATTAAATATCTGACTAATGTTACGCGAAATCTACGGTTTCCAGTGGAATTAATAATGATCTAACGTTTGCTAACTTAGGTACAACAGTGACAGTTCCTGAAACAAAAGTTAAACATATAATTATGCACTGAAATGCTTGTAAAGTAATATGAAGACTTAATTCAATTCCACTAATTTCGGACACTTGAAGAGTTTAATATTTTTAAGTGAATCTGAATTTCCTCGGAGCAAGTAATAAATGGTTTACATAGTATAGTATATTGCAAGTTTGAATGTTGCTGGTTAAAATCTATAATACAAATACAAACTGAATTTCGAATATCAACACAGAAGTAATACGTCATTCACTGACATGTTAGATGTATACAGAGTATAATTAAATTTTAAAAATAATAATTATATTTAATATTGAAGTTATATTGCTTGACATTTTCAAACGGGGCATGAAATGGAATCTTAAAGTCTGAGAAAAACATTATGCAAATATTTGTTTTAAATAATGTACTATCCAAAAACCTCATACAAGTTGAAAGTAAACCTCATATCGGCTATATGAAGCAGGAAAGGATTTAATAAGACAATGTCCAACTACTTACATAGACAGAAGATTTTAGATTCTCCAAATACTCGTCACAATATACAAATGTACTATCATATTCATGCCCCAGTTTTATCTTGCTGCTTCCTTCTGACAATTCGCTATTAGCTTCAAACTTACTGGCATCGACTATTGACTTTTCTGTCGATAAAAATGCTTCGTGGCGATATAATGAATCTACACTTTTCTCGATGTTTGCACCAATAGAACTGCACATATGTTTGAAAAATATAAAGTAGTTTCAAATAAGCAATTGTTACTTTGAGGAACCGATGCAAGTGATAACCATGTACCATCCCTCCCTCTCAGATTATTAGCTTCAAACGCTGGTCGTACAGATTGGATTCAAAAATTAATTTGAAGTTTTGTCGTACAGATTGGATTCATTTGAAGTTTGTCACACCATTCAATATTATATGTAAAAATAACGCTATTAAAATTTATATGTATGATGTAACTCAGTTAATGTTAATAATCACTCAAATAAATATTCTTCAGCAAAATTGTATGTTACCAATATTCCATGGAAGTGACTAATTAATACATGCAAATTATTACTTAATACCAAAAAGGGGTGCCGTTCTTTTTCTCTCAAGATGCTACCATGTTCACTTAGATACGATCTTAAGAAACTAACAATCCATATTAACATATTATATATCTACTCATCTATAACTCCTTCTCTCACCCCATTGCGTATTATCTCGCAATGCTTGAATATTACAAGAATTAATTTCTAGATCAACAGTTAACTTACCTGGTAGCTTTTGTAACTGATGATATTTAAAAATGTGTCTGCTGAAAGATATTTAAAACTTCATGTCCGTTTCAAGGAAGACAAAATCAACCAATGTATTTACACTGACTTTCAAATTTGACCCCACAAACCGTATTCCAGGAACGAATGTGCTTTCAGTAGTTTCACTGCTTGATTCAGCAAATCCCATATATCACCTTAATTTTGAACCTTTGTTTACTATTCCCGTTGAATTACGACATCCGAGAAATACAGAAAACCATCTAAACAGTTTTATGTTTCAATACAAACTAAGTTTTCTTGTTGCCAAACAGTATGAGCTATCAAAAATATTTTGTCATAAAAGAGGTTCAAAATTTAGTGCATGTTTCAGAGGGAGCCAAATCAACCCATGATTCTATTTAAAATTTTGAAGTTGTGTCCCGTAGAGATATTGCCAAAACGACCCTAATTTCAACAGCCTCGCCATGTCTTTTTGGACATGCATTTTTGTATTAATATTTTTTGATTCAAAGATTTCAGTGCACTAGGAACAAAGTTATGACACTGTTACGGATTTCCGAAAATAACTCTACATAAACGCAGAAAAACGTGAAAAGCAACTCTTCGGTATGAGTTAAGTTGAAAGTCGTAATAACCGCCAACCAAAGTGTTTTTACAATCTATCTGACTAATGACACAAACGATTGTTGGTACGAATGTATTCTTACTTTTGTTAATTATCAATAATTTCAAAATAGTTACGAAAAGGAAATGTTTAATCTATCCGCATAGCGCCAACGCATAGCCGCTATATGCTGCCACGTAATTCTATTCATTCCTACTTCCACGCAGCTTTAGATCAACATTTTTTGGGAAATAATTGGAAAATAATAGATCATGCAATCTCGGATGAAGCAATTCACAAGACTCTGTCAGTACGATCTACAACCAGTACCTTTCAATATTATTGGAAATATCTAGAATTTCTTCACTATGTTATTCGTTACTAATATTACACAAACAAAGTGTTTGTTCATCCCGATTATCCTAGCTTTATTATTATAATCTCGCGAAGCAGTTTTATCGAAAAGAATGCAATAATTTGTATACCGAATTTAAATGCATAAATACGTAAACATTGGAAGCAAAATACTATGGATTCTAAACGAAAATATGGATTTTCCTTATTTGAGGGAACACAAATATCTCACTACAAATATTAAATTGGAGGAAATAACTGGTTCAAAATGAAACTAATTTATAGTATTCTTTTATTAAACGAATGTTTAATATACGATGAAGGAAGACATGCATCTCATATTATCCTCCTTTAATAAGATTTAATAACTGCAAATTACACTAGAGCTTCTGAAATGTTTGTACGCGAAAGTTACTACACCGTTCAATAACTACACTCACAAACACCCACATCCACACGGTAACAGAGTTTCATTCCTTACATTACAACTGCTGTGAAACGTAAATACTTTTCAAATATATTAAATTGAACTACGCAATGTTGGATTCAATGCATGGTACAACAAATAAGAGACTGTGAATAAACACTTAACGGAACATTCCCACGGGTCTTAGTATTGTGAAAAATTCAGAATAAAGTTGATTTACGCCTCTCAATTGCGAAAGTGTGTGACAAATCCATAAATAAGCACTCAATTATTCGAAGATTGATTAAAGATACGAGAGTAATCTCAAGTTACTTTCACAAGCATCATAATTAGAATAGAAAAGATGATAATCATAGCTATCCAAGGTGAAACGTGAAAGGAAAGCAGTCATTTAGGGCCTGTTAAAGATATATGGCTGTCTAATACTTAAGGTATGAGTATGCTACATCACCATAGTCAATGCGTTACAGTATGAATATCAAGATAGTCTAACCAAGATGGATAAGAACATGTTGATTCGACGTAAAGTACAAAAAAGGTGAAAGCTTTAATGTATGCATGATTATCATTGTAAGATAAGTTACACAGTCAATCGGGCAACGAACATCATTGGTTGCTAGAAACAAAGATTTGGATCTTCTTGTATTAATGTACAAGCCATGATGAATTGACCATGTTAGTACGATTTACAAACTTGATTCAATTTAATTATTCCATGAGGTACATCTGAGGGCGAAGAAAGTATTAAAGATCATAACAGCAGCAGAGTAGATCACCAGCTGTCGTTGATGTAGATAGCAAAAAGAAGGCTTAAAACACAGCCTTGATGGACATCATATGAAATTGTTATACAAGATTATTATTTGTTATTAGAGGAGACGAAATGTTAGTGGTCGATCTGGTAGAAGTTACTCTTAAAATACCGCAGTTTCTGAGTAAAAGAGAAAGGAACAATTTTAATTATCAATCATGACGTAGTAGTAAACAGATTGAGAGGCTTTGCTATACACAAAAGTAGTAGTATCGTTGGATGTCTATGTTCCAAGGCCTCACACAAACCTATTGTTAGGTGCAACAAAGCAGTATCAATGCTATGTTTACATCTGAATCATGAATGTAGAGGTCTTAGTGGTTTATCACCCGCCTAGCTTTCGATTTGAACTTTAACATCATATTCGAATGACCATGACAAAATCAAGTGAATGCTAATTCACCTGTAATTTTTTGCACATTCACAGTTCTAGTTTGGGCAAAGGACGTACCAAGACCACTTTCCAAATGAATGGGAATATTTCACAATTGATTGAAATATTGAAGTTGTCAGTACAATCAGCTAGGATATGAGGCAGGAATCTTTTTTTTTTTAAATTTAGATTTGGTAGACGCATAATGCATTCTACCTAACGTAACCCTAATATTACACACAATTTACCAAAAACTAATCCCGTTTCCAATGACGGTATATGATTAGTCTTGACAGTCGTGTGACCTACATGAGGTGTAACGTCAAACAAACGAACAACTTATGAATGGCATAGCGCCTTCTGCAAATCTGTAGGCGATATAAGTGAAATTGTGAGGTACAACCTTGGTAGTTGTGTAATAGGACAATAGACGCTAACTCAAACAGCTTTCAATCAACTACAGCATTGTACCTGCGGAATGGGGAGGTAGATAGATATTCAAAAAAAGCCAAACTTTCCGGATGAGCGAAAATACTGACAAACACAAATCACAGACTCCTGAAAAGTAAAATAATTGAAAAGGGTAGACACGATTCTCTCCGTTTGGCAATAGTTCAGAAGCAGATTTCCATTGGAACAAAGAAAAAATAATCAAAATATCTCTGATATAAGAAGAGCATATGTACAAAAACCTTTGGATTCGTCCATCGGAAATGGACATTAGACGAGTAGTAATTTGATCTGTGAAACTACCAATCAAGCCTCATACTTTTTTCATTCGATGGACGTCTCGGAGTTGCGGAACAGCAATGCATCATAGTACGGTGCAGAATAAACACCACGGAATATGGCGGTTTAGAATTAAAGCGAGAGTGTTTCACATGGTTCGGTGTTGGAATACAAGTGGTTGTCGCATCATGGGCGCCGAGTCGTGCTGCAAATCTCAAGGCTATGAAATGTTCCCACATTATTACTTTCTTAAAAGAACTGACTCGTCTTATTTGTAATGTAGCAACATCAAGTAGAAATTGATATTATTTATTTGTTGGGGTTAGTGATTTAGAGATTGATAAAACGGAAAATTTCGAAAAAAAAACTGGCAAAAAAACGCGGTTTTATTGACTAAATCGAGATTGTTTTCGTTTTTCTTCACCAATATTCACTAGAGCAGATATTTTGCCAGTTTCGTCAACAACAGTTAATGGTTTAGAGAATCTTCATGTATTTCACGGCAATTACAGCTTCTTAACGAATCGTAGATTCACAGAAAAAAATTGTCAGACACGTCCATTTTGATGTTTCGCCTCTCTGCACTGGATTATGGTTTAATGAGGTACTGTAAATATAGGTTGAATAGACCTATATAGCAAAGATCCGGCTGGCCTTGCATTGCACATTAATAATAAAGTGATAGGAATATATTTTACAATAGAAAAGCGATATGACTATATTTTATTTTCTGGTATACTCAGGCAAAGAACAGAATGACAGAATACTGCAAATAAAATATTGTTGCATACACAAAGCATATTCCCTTTTTATAACACACTAAATTCTTTCCAACAAATTCCAATCACACATTCAATTTCAATTATATACGTCTTTAGATATACTCATAGTTTTACATTTCAATATTGAATAACAGGTATAATATTCACAGGAGGATAAAATAAGTTGCAAAACCGAAACTCGTGTTTCTGTAACAACCAATTCTTTGAAATGTATTCAGGGTAACAATCTTATTTTTATTAAAAACAATTGTTACAAAAATATTCAGAAAACGTTGTATTTGATTACGAATTTTCTTGGGCTACAAAAGAATAACTTACAAAAACATTTATAAATATTTGAATATACTAGCCGTACTACACCCTGTAACTGTTCAGATTTTGAACGGGTTTATCATATATATAAACTTTCATAAAACAGACATGTTCTTCTTAGTTTATCGTAAAATATTTATTTGAAAAGTTTGCGATTAGCGATGTTATTAAGATCGAGCAAGAAACATGAGTTTTTGGTTGCATTAAAACGTTCCATCGCAACGCAGTGCAATATTTGATCTTGGCTCCAAGTCAGAGTCGACTGAATGCAAATTTAAGGACACCAATTTTGTTTCAGCGAGCCCCAATAGAAACTTTATGATTCAAAATATTTATTTGTACCAAAAATTGGCATTTTAACAATTTAAAAAGATTAAAATAATGTCGGGTCCCCGGAAATGGCAAAAATAACATTTATTTCCAAACTAGCACGAAAAATTGGAAAATAACATTTTTTAATGTTTTTGTTTTTCAGGCGCTCGTTTTTCTGTTTTTCTAAATCAGTAGCTGGCTTATGGAAAGAAAATTGTTCAATCCTGGAGTTGACGCCCAACAGAAACAAAGCACAAATGCGCATTGGGATGCAGCAGTTAGTTCTGAGCTACTGAAAACAGAACGGTCCCGGAGAAATATGGAACGTATGACAATCGTTTTTAAAAAAGAACTCTGAATATGATTTTTATACACCACTGACCATCAAATTAGCCCAGTTAAGCACTTACCTCGACAAAAGTATCCGATACTTCCATCTTCTGGTCCTTCCCTTCTTTGTACTCTTGCGGGACCGCAGAGCTGTCAAATTTTGTACTGCCATTAAAATCCATATTTTTTATTTACTTCAATAATACACATCAAGTACACCACATCTAATGCTAAGCGTCTCTGAAACAAAAGGAAATAAGTGTTGAATTGACAGAATAGTTTGATACACAGATCACTATTAAAGAGCAACAACAATAAATAAGGGAATATGCCAATCCAAAAATTTGACAAATAAGTACCGTAAGGAAGAGGTAGCAAATTATTAAGTCTACCGCTTTGAGCGATGCGTCACAACGTGGTAAAAACAGAACAGAACTGCTTATTGGTCAATCGCCTTTGGGCCGCCATGGGCGTTCAGAACTGCTGCAGCATGCCGCGCGTAGAATGAGTCCTTGGAAGTCCTTCTGCGGTATGCGAGCCACGCTTCTTGAACACGTTGCAATAGTTTATAAAGTTTAACTGTGGGAGGTCGCTGTAACATATACTGTGATACTTTGTATTAACTCGCGCCTTATACACCTTCCTTACATTGTTTTATTTTGGAATTGACAAATGTACACTTACATGTGGCTAAACCTCGTTATATAAATAAGACATGCTAATGATTATAAAACAATATTTCAAATTACAGAAAACGAAACCAAAATTATAGACCCTCGTATACTGTGCACAAAGCTTTGTTGTTTTTTCGCGTGTGTTTTATAATTTTCTTTAAAAAACAAAAAGCTTTAAAATTCTGCCTGGCTGCTGTAAATAGCACATGAATATGCTTTCAAACTCTTAAATATATATATTAAATAATGTGATTGTCTTTAAAAAGTGTTAATTCTGAATAACATCCTATTATTAAAACTGTTGCAAGATAGAAGACATATACATTTGTTTTCAGTATTCACATGTCTAGCCTTAAGGCCACTTTATTCGACAGCATTTATGCTACGAGGAATCTTACGATTAGCAGTAGTGCCAGACTGTGAAAGCAAGAATGCTACAACAGGGCAAGATGCTATGGTATAAATCCATAACTTTATTCTTTTTTTGCGCTGGCACACTGCTTTTGCTAAGATTCATCGTACGAGAAATTGTATCGTCTAAAGCGGCCTTTAGTTTTACATTGAGATGATACATACTTTAACACTGGTAAATTTTGAACACATATGCTGTATTTTACACTAACCTTAATTTGTACACTGTGGTGCTTTACACTAAACACTGCTTTTTCCTTCATAAAAAGACTGTGGAAACTTTCAAAGGACTCTTAGCATTTTGCAGAACATTCTCCCTTCATAAAAATAAATACATATGTGGAGATTTAGCGTTTATACAATGTATAAGCGTTTATACAATTGTTGGTTTCAAATGCCGTTCAATACAGATGTGTTCTTAACGTAACATTTTCGGGGAAAATAGTCACACTAACAGGATTTGTTAAGAGAACTTCAGATAAACATTATTATATATTGAATAGTAGTTAATTATCTCACATCTACTGAGCTATTTTCTAAATGTATTAGTTGTCGGTAATTACTTAACTTGCAGCAAGATATAACCTGCAAGTCTAGCATTCTGTTGACAATTAGGTAAATACACGTTCGCGCTAAATGGAAATACCGTACACATGCGTGGTTCTCTAATCTAACACGCTACTTGTGTCGATATAGCTATCAAAGCTTGTTTGACTATTGGCCTGTTAAGGGTGTAGACCACTGGCGCCATCTTGAATTATTTTCCCATGTATTAACATGGGAATCTTCTAATCGTTTTATTTCTCGTGGGAGTGGAATATTTACGTTAACTTTCACCCAATTCATCTTCAGTATCATTTTGACTCGTCATGTGTTTCAATTGTTGTATTACTTTAAAATTAATTTTTTAGAACTGCAAAATATTATTGTAAAATGGAATCTTGATCATTCCAGTCTTTTGTAAGCACTGACACGATTCACGTATCAAATGCAGAGAAATTAAAACTTAATATGAGTAGAACATACTTTCACAATAAAAAACGTAATTCTATTTACGTTGTAGGCGTCCTTTTGCACCTGTAATTAAGGTAATTTCAAACTAATATCACCTTTTTTAATTAACTTGTGCTGTATTGCCATCTGACGGCCGCACTTGAAAAGACGTCATGAGTGCTCTGGGCGGATGGATATCGGTATCGTATACTTCGTCTGCTACAGTCGCGCACGAACAGTATTCCTGAGAACGAGAAGAAAATCATAGCACGCGGAAAGAACGAAAACTTTGATACAATGACCGCGGATGGTTGACTGTACTGTGTTGCCAAATCTTAGCGTCGATTTTCCAGAGGATTTATCGTCACGTTACCAATTCTGCAAAGAGAGACGTGTGTGTGTTAAATGTATATTAGCGAGAGGCACACCGCATATGTTTACTCATTGGCGGCTATTAGGGAGGGGGGCAGATGCATAGCGCTTTGGAACCCGAATCCTAAAGTGTTCTGTAATCAGTCAAACTCCACATCTTTGCAGGCTACTATTTATTTTAGGATAAAGTCCATATTAAAAAATATATATCGAAATATATCAATATATAGAAATATATCAAAGTTGCAATGGAATATTTGTATTGCCACCCGACTTCTGTCGCTGTTCAAATTGTCATTATTGTATTACGTCAGGAAATTATTGAAATTAAGGTTGCGAGATTTGAGGACAGCACGAACCATTCTGAACACTAAAGAAATGTCTGTAAAAAGATTTTTAATTACATATTTTCTTAAACAATTCATACTAAAAACTAAAGAATAATTTTGTTTATGCATGACTAAAAAGAAAAACGTGGTGCGCGTCAATTGAAGAATTAATAAAGCAGCTATATACAGGGTGGTAAGCTTACGGACCGACAAACTTCGGGATGTGATAGTACAGTGAAAAATAAA
>JAGDQP010055802.1:413-13065 GCA_022664845.1 Lepisma saccharinum
CGCGTCAAGAGAGGCTTGTGAACATCGACTGTCTCAATTTTTTGCCAATAGGGACAAGGGCTTCTATGAGAGAGGCATCATGATATTACCTTCCAAATGGCAACACGTTATCGAACAAAACGGCGCATATGTGACCTAAATCGGATCATTCTAACTATGGTAAGTCAAGCCTTCAATGTCATGCAAAAATAATGGATTACTTTTTACTACACCAGATATCAAAGCAAATTCTGGAAGATCCAACAACAAAGGAAAGCGTCGGAAATCAGTTGTAACTCAAGATGGACATATTTTTCGCTTAATGCCATTTTTTTTTTTTTTTTTTTTTAAGAAGAAACTTCTCACTTGAATCTTTCCGAAAGTTTTGATCGGTACCAAACTGTCTGTATCCACAAAACAAAATATCTATATATTTTTCTCGATGCTCTCGTGTAATAGGAAAGGCATAAGAAATATTTAAATGAGGGATCTCACCCATGGTGCGTTGTACTGTGATAAATAAAATTATCAAAATGACCACTTTCAGTGTTTAACCTGGTAAGATATTTACAGTTTGCAGCACTGCATTCTGTGCTTCACATATTATGTTTATCATCTCTAAAGAATACCAGATAGCTATTGAACAAACGCAGTGCTATTTGAGACAATACAAATGTATACCAGGTTGGCAATACGGACAAACTAATGACGTCACATTTTAACTTCGAATATCTACCCTATTGATACAAATCAACTCGTAAATACTTGTATGCATCTTTTTCGCTGTATTAGAAAATATTCCTTCTATTTATCATTGTAAAATGATTTTGGGCTACAAACTGAAATCCCTGTATCTCGAAGCGGAATTTGAAAAATGACAAAGATACCTTTTTTCTTGTTATGGTGTCAGAAATTTGTGTGTTGAATTCTGTCTATGTTCGAAACAACAACAAAATTCACATATTAATTTTTAAAAAATCTCAGTCACTTCTGAAATTCAGTAGCTAATATTTACATATGTTATATGGCTTTAGGACAACTTTCGAATTGGCCTAACATTTTCTGGTTTGGGCGCGCACTTCTCGATAGTGTCCCTTGTAAGCTTCAACTCGTTCTTGCAATCCAAATTGACGTTTTGACTTAAGCCTAAACTCCCGTCTTTGCAAACATCACTAACTGTCAACGGCTGGCTCACTCCCCTCCCAAATTCTAAACTTAACACAGCTGACACAACAGCTAGAGGATGAGCTTGCAAGGGAAAATGAAACGTCATACAACTAATCACACGGTTGTGAATTCGTTAAACACTTGGGAAATGAAATGAGATAACCCCGTAATTGAATTTCAAAACCTTATTGTCCACTAACGCAGACGAGAAGGTAGATTAAAAATTACCCAAATTAAAAGTGAACACGACGTGTATCTAAATAAATAGAACAATTAACAAGCTCCCACAAAAGCCACAACCAGGCTTTGTCCACAGAATTTTCACAAGAAATAGAATGTGGAGGCACAACTAGGCTCTGGAAACCAAGAACATGAGTAAACTGTGAAAGCTTTCGTATTTGTTTTCACTATGGAAAGGAGTGTTGACTTCAGGCATATCCAAGGCGGGGGGGGGGGGGGAGTCTCAGCTCCCCAATCGATCATTGGATTATATGTCACTGGATAATGCAAAATTTGGTTGACAAATCACACACAGAAGTAGAGAAAAACTGCGACTCTGCCGGTGTGGTGAGGCATTTTTTTCTCTCGCTACTTTCAAATGTTGATTCTGCTCTCCCTTACAAATATTTGAATTTCACACAATTGAGCTTAACAAACCCTTCTCGATCTGCACAACACTGTATTCACAATTAAATTTGCTTAAAAGAACGTTTACCAAATCTACTATCATGAACGAAACTTCGTTTGGAGCGATAATGTGTCGAGTCCTTTCTATCAAGGTGCGATAAGGTCATTGTTTAATTCTTTCGATAACACAGCGCCGCGAAAGATAAATAGTTGCTTTGTTCCATTGTAATGCGAGACCCGGAGCCCGGTCCCTCCTGTTCACACGAGCCTGGTAGATTCTCTCTTACTTTGTATATGTAATAAAGGAGTTTTACCCTCTTCCTTTTAGTACCGGTAGTTCTGCAAGTGTACCTGCATTCTGTGATTCTGGTTTTGTTCCAGCGGTTTGCCGGTATTTCCGGTCAGCTTTCCTATTTTGTTTTGTAAAGCTATTTGTGCTCATATGTTTGTCCATTGACCCATATGTGTGTAGCAATTCATCTCAGAGTCTGAGGTTTTAATTTTTTATTAGGTACTATTCTTTTTCTTTCCGGTATTCCAGTTTATGTGGATCACGGTTTAAGTCGTCTGGTGGTAGTGACTGTGTTGTTATTATTATTATAACGAACCCCTCCATTCTCCCCACATGGTCACTTACGACCTGTTTTTTACTTCATTACTTTTCCTTTTTAGGTGTGGCAAATAGTCCCCCGTTAAATTTCTCAAGCCCCCACTTGCATAAAAGTCTGAATTTATCCCTGATTGAAAGTCGAATTTCAGCCAAGTTCTCAAAGTTATACATCTTTGCTTTCTGATCAGCTGACTGAGTTCCTTCCTGTAGACACAAATAGCCCACACGATACTGTCTGACTTCGACGAAAAGTTTCAATTGACGGCAGAAGGAAGCAGTACATTTAATCTGTGCACAGATATTCCTCCATCAGCAACCACCATCGTTCTACTCCCAAGGCTGATGATGGATTTGGTACATGGTGGAGATGTGTTTGAACCTGGTGATAACTTACTTCTGACTTTGTGTTTCTTAAGCTCTTTGTCCACTTTTCATTTGGGCAACCCTTATAGAAGTAGACTGATGCTGTATTTTTTTTTTCTTAATAAAAGATTGTGGTTAGTGCTAAACATAAATTTCCTCTCCTTAGGAAACCATCAGTTTTTCAAATAGAATAAAAAATAGGTTACGACACAAATGGCATTTCACTTTATTGAAAATTTGAGTGTACACAAACGAAATCGAGTTCACTGTCTCGCTTCTCTCTTTCTAAATACTCCTTTTCTACATAAAATACTTGTGAAACGTTAGCAATACGGATATTCTGAACAATAACGGTAACTGCACAGGAAAATCAACGTTATCCAACTGCAAACCTCCACTGTTCTTGGTAACAGCAACCCATAATGATTTATAAATGGAAATATTAATTAGTTACCATCACAACAATTAACATTTTGCATAACAAGCAATGTCAACCAATAATTCTTGTAAGACAATAATAAAACCACTGCACTTAGAATTGAGCTACCTTTTCAGGATTTCTATACACAAGCCCAACAGCTTTATCTAAAAAGGCACAATAAATGTTCCATCATAAATGCTACTACATGGAAAGCTTTATTCCTATAATAAAATATTCACAACGAAGGTTATTCCCAACAGTGCTCTTGTGTGACTTTGAGTGCATACTAGTTATTGGATCCTTGTAACTTTTTTTGAGTATATTATTCTACGTCTAAAGTGAGGTATATTGTTTCACAAAGAAACTTCTTTTGAGTGCTATACTCTATATTCTTCTGTATTTAAGAATACCTACATATACACACTCAAAAAAATACACTTAAGTACAAAGAGCCAACGTTACTATTATATATATATGTATACATATACTATTTGACATATTAGGAAATTTAACTCCTTTAGTTGGACCACAGACCTTCATGAAGCTAATCTAGATGTAGGCAATATACATTCTTACTTTCGAAATAAACAGGAATTAATTCATGTACAAAACCTGAAATTTAGTGTTATTAGGTAACTTTCAAAAGTAAATCACAATTTTCATCAACAATTAGAATACAGGATATGTCACGTTACAGAGAAGCGAGAATTTTTTTCTTCATATGCATGACATAATGAAGCTTTCAGTTTTTTTTTTTTAGTTTTTTTTTGTGTGTAAAATTTATATACAGAAATTAGGAATGCATTGGTTAAAGGAATATGATGTTGCTCCTACACATAACTAATGCATATATTGTTTCTTAATCGAAAACTATAATTTAGCGAAGTGTATGTTCTCACTAGAGTAGTTTTCTACATCAACATACTGAACAAGTATTGAGACACGAATACAAGAAATGAAGAATACTCATGCTCGAATACAGAAAAAAAAAAGCAAATATTTTTGGATACAGGATAGTTATCCTTCAACAATATATATATAAATGAAGGAAATTTTGAGGTCGACATACATTAAAAAATTTAAATTCACCATCAAGTTGGTTTTACTATTAGTTCTAACTCATCATCAGCTATTTTACTTGGTGAAACTAGCCTCTTTTCTTACTTCAATCACTTTCGACGTATGCTTTGTTCAGCGAACGCGACACGTCTCTAAAATGTGATTAAAATATTTTTTGTGAACATTCTGTAAATCTTGTAGCGATTTTCAATGTAGCTTACCTATATTGTGCAGTATCATATTCCTTAAAAGACTCACTAGGAAAACCTGAAATTGTTAAGCATGGTTATTAACGAAATAATATTCATTATATTGCAGAAAGTTTTCTAGTCCACTCTACTAAAACTTCGGGTAGTATTGCAAGACGCACTCAAAGAATCTTTATATGCTCTGTACAAGGGGGCAAACTGATTTCACTGGTCTTTAATGAGAGAAATATACAAATATTATGAACTAAAAAATTCAGAAACAGAGTAGAAGAATACTTTCCTGGGAAAATTTTCTTGTGGAGTGAGTCTCGTAAAAATGTTCTAACTTCACGTTGAAAAGTAATGCATATTTAAACTAGCATTTATGTCTCCCGATTCAACTTTCATGAAGTCGGGACGATTCAATTTATTTATGGTCTCTGCGCATCTACAGCTCAGGCCGGAAGTCGGGACGACTACCATCCGCGTCGCATTAACGTTTTCCAGTCACATATCCTGTACTCCTCTTCAAGTCCGATATCTGAGAACTTCTTTGATGTTGAAAAATGCAATTTCGATTTTTGATATAGGAAGAAGCATATTTCACAATATGTTGTTTCACAGAACATTAGGCATACAAAAACAAACTATTTAGTTTTCGATTACTATTTTTTAACGGTGTTATGTGGAAATATCACTGTACACAGAGTTTCAACTTTGGTTGTTTGTGTGTATTCCATATTATGTTTCACACAACTATTACGAACACCTCTTATAATATCAAAATACGATATACCTTAGCATTTAACAGAAGAGTTTTAGTGTGAATGCTAATTTTTTATATTCTTTTTCCTGTTCTCTCTCTCTCTCTCTCTTTTTTTTTGTCCTGATTTAAGAGTTCCTTGAATTTTCATCTTTTATCCTTTCACTTACACCTGTTCGCTTCTGATCAGCGATGGGTACAGTAGGCACACGAGTTCGAACCCGGGGCCCGACCATATTGACTGAGATTTTACCGAGTTTTCCCTAAGTTTTACCAGGCGAATCCAATACCTTAAGCACTGGCTGCTACATTCCTCATTCTCTCCCCTACCCTTTCCCAGCCTGAGCCAGAGATGCCCAAAGGCCATTAATAAATTTAAATTCCTTATTGTCGTTAGTATTTTTAAACACTTTCTCTATTTTATCATTTATATACTTTGTAATTTGTTACTGTCATCGTAGCGCGTACTTAACTCTAAAAAACGGATTTTATCTTTTGACCTCTTTTTTTTTAATAATTCCTAAGTTGATAATTTACCTAACAGGCTCTTCCTTACAGGTAAAAATGTACTTCGTCTGTGAGTAAACAACTACAGCAAAGGATAACTAACGATACACAGGTTCTCGGCGAAAGTACATAACTAATCCACTTGGAATGACGAAGTTTTTCATTTAGTACAATAAACACTCATCACCTTCTTTATGTATAACATTTTTCACTTGCCATGACAGTTTAAGAAAACTATTCTTTTTTAAAATTAGTATGTAAGATTCTTCGTGTATTATGTGCCTAAGTATGCGTGCGGCCAAATGATATGTAGCTGGCCGCATACCTTTTCGGATACTTTTAAGTACGTAATTAATATGTAGTTGTTCACATATTATTTTCAGATATTTTTCACTAAAAAGAGAAAAGAGACGAAAATACAAGTTTTCTTCGCTTAACATAGCGTAGCACGACAAAATTGAGCTCGTACTTCAGAACTTCAATCACGTAAACTACGACATACATGGTATTTCTATTGGTAACTTTTCTCTCTTCAATTAATTACTAGCGATGTACTATGTGGTGTATTAATTTATTTTCTTGTAAACTTATGAAGGCAAGATATTTCATGTAATAAATTTCTCTTAGTAAAATATAAGTTTCCTTGGAACAAGAAAGTAAGAGACAATCAACAGTCTAGTTAATATCTTTGGTATTATGGAGTCAATAAGGTAGGGAAGAGCGACAAATGCAATAAAATACTCTAAATCTGAAAATGTCAACCACTCTAAATTGCTTTTCTTAAACATATTCCGCTTTAGACGTCACACTCTTTTGATCTGAAGACATTCATAATTTATCTAAACATCTAGCATTCACTCTAGTTTTTAAATATGAAGTTAATAAATGCCAACACGATATTATATCGTTATATACATTTATGATTAAATGACACTGTACAATATATTTAACACTGAATAGGTGCATGTACACAAGAACATGCTATTCAAGAAATAACTATATCTTAAAACTATCTGAAAGGACTCTCTTCTGTTTAACATTAAATCCATTTACTTTTAACAGGCCAATGAATCTTATGCATAAGCTCGCTGATTTAGGCACATGCTACGGACCAAACGGAATACTAAGTGCACCTTGAACATTATCATGCGAAGAAATTACACATTGTATCTCGCAAAAGATACTACGTTCTTCCGTTTACATAAGCAGAGTGGAAGTAATAACAACAGATAATGAAGTGCATATGGTATTTTATCCTCACATTACGTTCAAGTGCATATATTTTAAAATTCACGAATTGATCGTCGCACACATACAGATGAATCATACAACAAAATTTAGTATATATATATTTATGTCTTTCCCGCTTCCAGAAAGAAAATAAAGTCAACTATTAACCTGTGTGTGCAGTTACTAATATCTTCTCGTTTCATGATGTTAGCATCATCAAAAAATGGCATACGACTTTTCAATCTGATTTACGATTATAAATACTTCCTGCAAACCTTAATGCAAAATACGTGTCTCACGTACGTATATTTTGTTGAACAGAACTTGTTCCATTTTATTAGCAAATAATCCATTACACAATTGAACCATTCACATGGTTATTGGTTATCTAAGCATCCACAGTATTATCATGAACTATACTACTATCGAATTATTTTTTTAACCTTCTATATAGGATTTTTATAAGTTAATGAAATAATTAAATGTGTACGAAACGTCTCGAACTAAAACCAAAGTGTCTGATAAACCTATAGTTGACGCAAGTGCAAATTTCTGGAAAAGATATTCGTAAATACACTTCAATCTATTGGGAATCAAAATTATTGATAACTATCAGTTGTAAACCTAACGTAGTAAAAAAAAAAAAGTAGGATACTGCTATTGAAAAATAATATGTACTGTCTCCAATTTAAAGAAAAGCCCTGAATCTAAAATTAGATTGATAACATTTCACTTCAAAGTCAAGACACTTTGCTTTCTACACGACTCGTCTCACTCCACACGCCAGCATTGAATTGCAATATTACTCGAGTCCTGCGTTTTCCGCATTAAGTAAAAAACTAATATGTTAATCAAAATCGATAACTGGTTTCTCGATGTCTGCATCACACAAGTGTATTTATAACTTGACACAATGAGAAATTTATATTTTACGATTTAAAAATCGATAATGCGATTTTGTACTTTAAAAAAATGTAAAACACTAAATGCTGGAGTCGTTAAGTAACAACTACAGCCGTTCATAGTCACTTAAAATATTCATTTGTCGAAACTAACAGCCTCGTTGAAAGAGCGTACTAGCGTACTTTCAAGCTAGCAAGCCGCTAGGAGAGTTTACAACAGGTTGCCTAATAACTTTTGTCCACCAGATGGCAGGTCGGTACCAATGTGTCATCGGGTATGCTAGCGCTCCTTCGCCAAGCCTAGTTGCAGAGGTCCACATACATATTTTGCTTCATAATAGATAGGGGAACCCTAATTCCAAAATTAAAAATTGAAGGATCGCTGTTCCCCGCGATTCCCCCCACGTCGAGCTCTGCTACACAACGAAATATGGCTGTGATAGGGCTGAACCGGTGATCCGATTGACGTGGTATGGGCACTATAATGAACTGGGAATTTTCGGCGTCGGATTTTCGTGCTCTGGAGAGTAACACCTCAGGTCCGGGACAACCCTGAAAGAAATGCTGTTCAAACGCAAGGAAATAATTACAACTCTGCTTTACCTTCTGGGTCCCAAGCAAAGACCCGGTAACCCGTTTCAGCTGTACTGTGTTAACTCAACACTTTTCGGTGTCCCAAGGCGACCACCAATTTTGTGTTAAATATAGACAACAAATGTTGTTGATTTCGCTGATTTAACACATTGGATTGTTGTCAATGCTGATTCACCACAATATAGTGTGTTCTACTAGCACTTTCACAGTGTTGATTCACCAAAATCACAGAAGAAGCTGTGTTAAGAAAATGTGGTGGTCGTCCTTGAACTCCAATAAGTGTTGAATTAATAGCAATTATTGCAGTGTACTCCTGCAACTTTGGACTGTTAAAGTTAAAAAATTGTTTATTGGAGGATTTAATTGACATCATGAATATTAATGGTCACAAATAAAAGTGACTGAGAAACATCCTAAGAGAGTCCTAGTTCTCTGTTTCGATGAAGTCAAAGTATCATCTCTTTATGAATACGATAATGAAGAAGACGGAGTTATTGACCCTCATAAAACACGCAAATTGTAATGCCAAGATGAGGACTCTTCAGCAAGCAGTCAGTGTACACCCACGAAAAAATATATTCCGATAAAGTTGTATTTTAATTCTTAACTAATTTCTTAGATCAGACTGGCAGAAAAGCTCAGGCCCGTCACATGTATGAGTAATGAATGATGTATGACGGCGTTCGCCATAGTTACCGGTCACATTTAAGTGTTAGTTAAATAAGAATTATATCACAACATTCCCACAATACATTTTCCGCAACTTACATAGGTTCTCACAAAAATATGGCCTCAAATATACTCAACCAAATTGCTGTTGCTTTGCACAACAGGAAATATAAGTAACAGTTATCACACGTAATCATATTTTAGATCTCCGCCCCTTGTAGGCTAAAATAAGCAGATACTCTCTTATCATTATTTCCTAGTAAAAAGTGTTCAAACATTTTAAATCTGCACCTATGTTTTAAGCGAGTCTTACGTAAGCATTGCTCTAATTCCCTTCCCCCATTATCAGATTAAATAAATAAAGCTTGAACCAAGTGTTGAAGTAAAAATTATGGCCAGTTACGCGCTATCGTACTGCATGCAGCAATAGCAGAAGACAGGAAGCCAGCATACCTGTGACGTTTTACCGCCCGTCTCCCATTGGCTAAACGTTATGAGGCAACCTGTTGTAGACTCTTCTTGAGCAAGCTGTACCTTCCCAGGATTAATCTGGTGTGGCTCAAGAAAATCAGGATCGAGTCCAGGACTGGATTCCAGCCGCTGGAATCGAGTCCAGGACTTATTATTCGGACTTAATACATAATTTAGTCCGCCTGAAAATAGATTTACCCGTACAACGTAATAATTTTACTAGACAAAGTAATAATTTTATTTGAATTTATTTGTGGCCTTTAGACAACAATATCTCAGGTCGGAAATAGGATAAGGGAAAGGATGCAGGAAGGAGTCGGCCAAGGCCTAAGTTGAAGGTACCATCCCGGCATTTGTCCGGTATCATGCTGTGAGGATGGTCGGCTACTGGTATCGAACCCAGGACCTACAAAATGCGAATTCAACGCTCTACTAACTGAACTACAGCCGCTCGGTAATAATTTTATTTTTGACGATTGATGTTTAAAAAGAAACACTGAAGAGCTGTTCAGATCAAAGTTCTATCATCAAGCCTTCATTTGGTTCAGCAGCAACATATTTTCACCTGTATTTAACGTAAATACACATACAGAAATATGCATGATACGCTAGGAACTTAATTAGTGGTAACTATTACTTACGTGTGTAACTTCCGTGAACTTCTGGTATGGATTTTTCGTTAAAAATTAGGTCAGCTTTGCACACTTCAAAAGTTCACGAAGGATACACACATATAAATAATAGTCATTACATACACGTATTTTAGTAACGTAAGAAACTAATAGCTACGTACACTTTTATTTCAAGATATTTTTTGTATTATTTTGATTTTAAACTTTGCTGATAGTTCTGTATTCGCATATAAATTTCAAATTTGCTAGTCATTATTTTCTCAATGTGTGACAGAGCCTGTAAAAACGACAAAATGCAAAATGCTGAAACTGAAGTGCACAATTTTCAATTTTAAAATACTAAAAACGCAGGACTACATATGTATCAGAGTAGTATTCACGTATGGAAGTCACAGAGTTTATAACCACGTAACCGATTGTTGAAACCCCTAATAGTGTACTATCTTGGTACAAAATCTTACCGAATCGTGCAAGAACTGGTAGAAAGTCTGTCCATCAAATACTCAATGTGTAAGAATAATTGCTGACTTTTATAGGTTGAAAAAATTAAAAAAAAAAAAAAAAAATAGTGCTCTCATTGCATCTTGAAAATATTGCATTACTTATTACAATGCTCCTCTATTTTAGAATCGAAAGCGGTAATTATATTTGCTCTTCTGTGTGCTTATTATTCTTGGTTTTCTTAGGAAACAAATGATATATAACCTGCTGTAATGTAAATTATGTATCAAAATGTACGAAACTGCACAAAACAACAGAGCACATCACCACTTTGGTCTTACAAGTATAATGTCGATCTCCTGGTTTTCAAGTAGTGTATTTTAATTCTTTCTTTACAATCTAGATTTTATTTTATTTTCAAGTTTGTTGGTAAGTCGTGCAGTACAAACAATATATTTTGATTTTGGAGTAAAATATTCTCTCAAAAGCTACACATGTCAGTTTCACACATGGTGTTTCCCCACCCTAATCGGGCCTTTGTCTAGCTCGAAGTAACAATCCAGAGAACAAGTGTGATTGAGTACCAATGTTCTCCGATTCTTACATCATCACTTTAAGCGCTAATGCGTTGACTGCACAAACAAATCATTTTTATACAATATTTAAGCTCACTTTTTTTAAACTTAATATTTTCGTATGATCAATGTATTTGCCGTATTTCTCTTCAGGTTTTTCCTTTTCAATTTATAAGTAACTGTAACCTATGCTTTGAAAATTAAACCATATTTATATACATATTTAATTACTGTTTTAAATTACCCATACGAATATTAATTATGGATCTCAATGTCAGCATATGGATACACATGGAATTATCTACTTCATCACCATCCAAAAAATCTGCATGTAACTACTTTGTCTACAAACATGAACACATTCTACTGGATAACAATATTACTATGAAGAATATATGTGTAAGAGAGAAAGTGTGAACTTCAAGACGCAAACCAAACGTAAAATACGCGAGCTTGTCTGATAATGTACAATGTAATGTTACATTAACTAATTTAAATCTATCGTCCTGTGTATATATACAATCTTCTTCTATACTGATATAGCTGAGATACAACATATTGGATATACCCTTAAATATTTTAATTTAATATATACTGGACGTCAAAGAGTGAATTAAGAGACTATGATTTACAGTGATGCATTTGTGTACCACTACAAAGATAACCCGTAATGGCTTTGTATATATATATATATATACGATTATACGTGCACTTGATTCAAATGAAACAAAGAATTAGTTCGATATACTGTTCCCTCTCATACACAATTAGTTTAATGAAGAATCGAAAGAAAATACACAAAATAGTTCTTACAATCTGTTTTCCAATCTGAAATATGCAAAACGAGTTTCTACACTGCTTTCGTACAAGAAAGGGTCATTCTATTTTAGATCATCAAAACCCAGAACCCGACCATCTCAGATTTTCACGAAATTTGGTGGATTTATACTATTCAAGGAAGTAGGTCAACATACCAACGTCCCATAATACGTCGTATAGTTTTCAAAGTTCAAAAATACACAATCTTTGAGCTCATTAGGATATTTTCAAATTGCAACAGCTGTCTGTAATTGGCCTAGAAAGCTAAAGTCTGTTATGCCAGGTATGGAACAAGCTCTCTAATGATACAGAACAAGCCTATTTGGACAATAAGTAAGGTCAAGGTGAATTTTGGAAAATGCGAAGCTTCCATATTCAACTTATGCTACATAACATATTGAAAAATTAATCTGGAATGGTTATGGGATCAGGAGGTAGGGAGTAATATGTGACCAATAAACGCCTAAGGTAGTCTACAGAAAGTGGTTTTAAAATGAAAATATATTCAAGTACGCCCAAAAAATAAGAAAATAAATCAACGACGTATACACCAACGAGGAAAAGTTCTATACAGGACCAAGTGTTGCCAACGTCAGTATTGTCAATCCGAAGCAAATTTGTACCAGCGAAATGAT
>JAGDQP010055803.1:2352-13065 GCA_022664845.1 Lepisma saccharinum
TATAAGCATATATTCTTCCCTTTAAGTCTTGACATCCTTGCTATCAGATTTTGCTTCAGATCTAGACTGCACCCGCCCCATCCTGCATGCCACTGTAGTGCGATACCAGTACTGTCAGACTTGAAACCGATCATGCGCAGAAAGCTATTGAGCATCTTGCGTTGCCAACTCAGAATAAAAAGAAGTTAGACATTGCCATAGGCTTCTTGTTTTAAGGACATATTTGGTTAATCTTACAATAAGAATTGAACAAGATTAGCAGTAAATACATCTCTTATCTTCCGTCCTCAGAATTAACCCTACAATAGTCCCAGGAATGTTCGTAATTATGTCAAATTTCTATCAATAATAATAATAATAATAATAAACTTCAAAGGCTGGAATTCGCCAGTTGTAAATAGACAAATCACATGAGGTAAAAATGTTTGATTCAACGTATAATGATTGATAAAAATCGAAGCACTGTCACCTAGAATGCAGAAATTAGTTCTTGTAATACAACTACGAAAGCATAACATTAAGAACGAAAAGGAAATAGCAAATGAAGAGTTTCTTTTAGAAAATTAAAACTACTTTTTTATATTTGAAAACAGGCACTTTAAAATTAACAAAAGCCATTCTTTTTCTTTTTTTCCTGGTTTGAATTTTAATTTTATTTATAGCCTTTAGGAATCTAAGTCTACTATTCTATAGTAAAAGTTTCTGAATAAATCGTGACGGCTAAAATTACAGGAACATCTCCTAGATGTGCAACCCTACACTAAACAATGAATAAAATATTAGATGCTTTGTTGAGCGAGAGTGTCCACTTACTTTCAAGTAATTCCTGTCCATTGGCGTGACGAGCTTCAGACTAAGAGAATCGCCAGCGGCTTTGATGAGCTTCACAACCTCCTCATGTGGCGACCATTTCACGTCCTTCTCTCCAATGCCTACGATGAAATCGCCTTCCTTCATTCCACCGAACTGCAACGAAAAAAACAAACCAAAAGAATAAAGTAGATGAAAACAATCTTAAGGTCATTGTAAACCAACGATCTCTAACGATAGATAGCAACACTGCCTCCGTATGTGTCTAAAGTATTTTATCGTTGTACGAAATTCTAATGCTGCTCCTTCTGCAGATTTGTGCATTAATTATCTCGTTAAGTGATGATGTGAATGTTCTTTCTCTTTCTTGTTTTTTCGTCTTCAAACTTCTGAATAAGGAACGTAACATAGGGAGAAGCATATAGCTACGGAAATAGTACGAACTGATTACGTCAAACCAATCAGAAGATGATTTTCGTTGTATGACGTAGGGGCTACATTTCTACGTAACGGAAAACCGTAGCGCTGACATCTCAGAAACATTATTTAATCTGATGTACACAAACAAATTATATAAGGACGGTGAAAACGGAAATGTCCATTCTTGCAATATTTAAGATTTAGAATGTTGTTCTACAGTATGAGCTCCATAATCAGTTCATCTGAGACCTATATTTAAGTGAAAGTTGATTCTACTGCTTATAGAACAAAACATCTCCAGCACTTCTTCATAAAATACATCTTTCTGATACACCAAATTGTAACTGTTCCGAAGAACAATAGCAGATGTGAATCACTTAATTTTCCAGTGCAAGGAAACCTCGCTGGATCGTCTAGATTTTTCAAAGGCACTATTTAAGACAAAATTCCTAACCCAATTTCAATTAACTCGTTAATTTTTTACATCTGACACTAACAATGGTTATATTTTATTAATCTTTTTAGATAAATATAACATTAAGTTGTACATAAAAAGGGAACTACAAGCAAAAATTAGAGACTCGTTTGTAAAACAAAAGTATATACAGTAGAACCTCTGTTATCCGAAATAAAGGGGGCGGAGGTCATTTAGGATAACCAACATTTCGGTTTAAAAAATGTGTATTTTTTAAAAAAAGTTTAAAGGAAAAATTGAAGGCAATGAAAAAAATCTTTATATTTTTTCTGTTAGCATTTCAAATTTTATCTTTTTTCTTTTTTTGCCGTTTCGGTTAAACGATATTTCGGTTAACGGAGGTTTTACTGTAATCAGTTTCTGTGCAAGTTTACTTCATTTTCGTCTGATCAGACCAAGATTAAGAAATTCCGGCTTCTCTCTATTTACTATGACATTAATAATCTAGGTACATAACAGTACCTTTCTCACTGACTTTAATTTCGAAATAAAATGTCGCACTAAAGTTCAGTTCAAAATTTGTTCACTATTAAGATTAAATCATTACCAAAATTAATTCAATAATTCAAATGCAATTATTGATAGCACATATTATTTCATTGGAATAATAAACAATGTACATAATGAATGCATGTTATTATTATTTATTTATTTTACATTCTTTTCTTTAGTTCCCAATGGTTCATGGTGTCCTCACATCTTCCAACGTTAATTTAACTCATTTCCCGACGTCATACAATGATGAAATTTTGCACAGCGACGTAAGTCGGGTGACAATACAATATTTCATTGCTACTTTCATATATTTCTTTAATAAATCACAGCTACATTCAATCCACTAATGGATGAGGTCTCTCCCCGAAGGGAGGAGTTGGTCTACTGCTCCCACGCTGACCAGACGGGTTGGGAGAGGAGAGCCGAAGCTCTCACTGTAATCGCCACCGTCTTTTATTCACAGCAGCTCCCCAATTGTCCTCACGATGCCCCCACCGGAAATCGAACCCGGGACCGCTCGCACTGAAGTCGAGCGCGCTACCGATTAGGCTACGCAGGAGGCTCATATATATATATATATTTACAACAATACAAAATATTACATTTAAAAATTTTAAGCTATTTATTAAATAAATAAATCTAAAAACTAATTATTTTTATTTCCAACAATCCAAATTAATTTTAAAAGCATATTTTACATTTTCTTTTTAATACGGAGCCTGCAACGATGAAGAGCTTGACGAGCTTCAGAACACAGGATTGGGTCACAAATCATTTGCTTGAGGAAAAGTATTCGAACACCGAAGTAACTCGAAATAATAATAATAATACGTTTTAAAGACATACTTGTCTTAAACAACTCGTACTCAAATGTAAAAAAAAAAAAAAAAAAAAAAAAAAAATGTGCTCATGCATGATTAAAAAGGAAAGCATGGTACGCGCGAATTCAAGAATTTATAAAGTTACTATATATGAGAGCGCGTGCCCATGCTTTTCTTTTTAATCATGCATAAACATAATTATTTTTACTTTTGAGTACGAGTTGTTTAAGACAACTTAAAAAAAAGTCTTTAAAACGTGTTTTTTTATATTATTTTTGTTAAATGTAACTCATGTCTAGCATGGAAACTACAGTCTTACATGTCAAAGAGGAAAACATATAAATGTTATAACTACTGAAGATCAATACTGTAGTACTACACTCAGGACTTTCAACTCATATCAAATTATTATTGTGTTATAGCTCTACTATTCTGCTGGCAAGAGGAGTACCGGTTCTACTATCCTTATGATACCAACATCTGGGCACCGTTGAACGATAGCTTCCCAGTTCCTGTCCTTGCTTTAAGGTGACAATGAAGTACGTCATTTTCTTCGACGAGCTGTAGATGTTCCAATACATATGTTATTTATCTCCCTGAACAAATTCTCTGAGTGTGAGGAAACAAAATTAAATTTGCCCAACAACGTGTTCAAAGGTGCCCCTCTCCCCTGCATTACAGAAGTAGAGCTGCCATCTAGCGATAGAAATCGTTCTTTACAGTAATCTTGAGCAGAGAATTTTCTTTCAAATCGTCAATAACATTCGAGATAAGAAAGGCTTTTAATATCGGAGCTTACATTTACAGCAGGGAAAACAATACATAAACTGTTTATCACTAACACTGTTTTCAGATGAAACAAAAGAAAATCGTGTACATACGTCTGCAAGGCTTCCGGAGTCGACGCCTGCGACAATGACTGGCGAATCTCCTCGAACGCTGAAGCCGAATCCCTCGCCTCCAATCTTCTGCAGCTGCACGGCACGAGGCGCTGTCCAGTGATGCTTCGCGGAGAAAATGGCCACGGGTCCGAGATTGCGGAACAAGTCCTGGACACGAAACTGAGCAAAGTCAGGAGAGGTCAGACTTAACTGGAATTTTGTTGAGGCTACGAAAAAAGGAGAGAAAATACTGGATGAGTCTCCCTGCATGACATTTCCTCCACTTCAAATGATAGTCTAGAAATCAAAATGTCTCAATCTAAACAGTAACAAAACTAAAGCGTTACGTTTGGATAAATTCCAAAATGAGGGCTAAAAGGAAAAAAAAAATTAACAATTGAAATTCTGGCAATTTTTCTAGACATCCAGAAAAAATAACATAGCATGAACAAAGTGCGAACAAGAAATATTTTTTTTTCAAAATAATAATAATATTAATAATAAACATCCTTAACATGTAAATATTAAATACTATTTTATTCATTCTATTGTTCTTGATATGTAATAGTGCAAAATCCTTTTAGGCTTTAACAGTAAACCTTATAACACCGCTCTGTCCGTCTGTGGACAACTTTCAACTCAGGAATTACTGGGGCTAGGGAGGTGGTTGAAGTGTCGTTGGAAAGGTCTCTGCGAGACAAGTTTAAACCGGTATAGATAATATATATACACCTTCTCACAACCCGTCTGGTCAGCGTGGGAGCAGTAGACCAACTCCTCCCTTTGATGAGAGGCCTCATCCAGTAGTGGATTGAATATGGCTGTGATTTATTTATATATATACAGGTGTGGTTCCGAAGATAGGGTGGGAAATTTTTAACTTAGGAACTACTAGAGCTAGAAAGTTGGTTGAGGTGTCGTCGCAAAGGTCTCGGCAAGACAAAATTCAAACTTGTATAGATAATGCTGATCACAGGGGCGGGTCCCAAGATACTGGAGGGAATTTTCAACTGAGGCACTACTAGCGTTAATAAGGTGGTTGAAACGTGGTAGGAAAGGTTTGTTCTAAGCCAATAGGATGCTCGGTGCTGAAGCCTGGGAGTAGCATATATGCACAATCCCCCGATTGGGCTTCGCCTCACTTGTTTGAAGTTGGCGCGATGATATTGGTGTGTGCTGGCGTCTACATGTAACGATATTCATGAAAACTGATGTAACCGTATCAAATAAATATTCGAATGTGAAATCAATCTTGTAGCTGAGCAACGCTGACAAGCGATTTGAGTTGTACCTTTCTCAGAGCGTTATAGGTAAAAAAAAAGTGGATTTACCTTCTTTCCCTACATGTGTTTATATTATCTTAAACCTATTATAGCCTGATATTATGTTGGCTTTAACACAACAAAAGTTATCTGAAAAATACGCAGAACAATTAGGCGTTACATGCAGGGATTCGAACCCTTGTTTTTCCAGTTACCGGTTGGACATTGTACCACTTTACTAATGCCGGAAATTGAGGGAACGCAGTGGATCGCTGATCCTCCAGTGTGGCTAGGAGAAACGTTGTGGATCTCAAACTCAATCATACAGCAAACAATCATGTCTCTATGACCAAATGTCAACACTTGTTAAAATTCCTTGGAAGCTGAAAATACCCAGAAATACTGCACACCTGTTACTCCATGTGGAGCAGATGGGTGACAGTTCAAGAATGATTAGCCACCATTTTGGGGAAACTTCTAATTCATTACTTCATTAGTACGGATATATCAAAATTTGATTGCAATTTTTAAAATGTAATAAAAGACATTGAAACATATTACACAAAGCAAAATTCAAACCTTACAATAACACAACACTGATTTTTACAAAAAGGCAAAAAATATTATCAGATCCCATATAACAAACTGATAGATCAAGTTAAAATAATCAGTTAGAAGTCTTAGAATCCAGTTAAGGTTAATGTAAAGCAACGATCTCCAACAACAGATGGCAGCACTATCTCCGAGTGTGTCTAATGCACTCTATTTTTCGTTATACGATGTTTCAATGCTGCTCCTACAAATTCAAGCCTAGAGAGTTCAAACTTTCAGGGAAGATAGTTTATAACCAATTGAAGAATTCGATCAATGCCGATTTTTTATTTTCTTTTTTGTTCATTGTTGAAAGAGCTTCATTGTTATAGGTTTTGATATTCACAACAACAATCAAGCGATTTCAACAATGAAGAAACTCTCTAGGCTTGAATTTGTAGGAGCAGCATTGAAATTTCGTGCAACGATAAAAATACATTTGACTTATACGGAGATAGTGCTGCCATATTTTGTTGGAGATCGTTACTTTACATGACGTGTTTTCTGTGCAACTTGGTTTTTCTGGCAACATACTTTCTGTGGACTGAGGCACTGATCCTTTTATTTTACATTTTCTAGAAATCGGGAACCAAAACACCTGGGAACGGAAGTGTTATTTCGGAGACTATCCCCGAAAATCGGGGACCTTTCTCTGGACAAGCTTCCTTTCCATTTTATTTATATATTTCTACTCAGTGTACATTCATTTTGATAGTTCTCAGAACTGGAAAAAACGCGTAACTTGCATTATCTTAGTATCCTTTGTACATTACATTTGATAATGATTGTGCTGTACTGAATTAATTATAATAATTACTAATCATATTACTATCAGCATCGTTTACCATAATTATAATTATCACACTTCCTTTCAAGAGATAATCAGAGTAAACGTACCAAGTATTCTCGGTGGATCAAGAATTTCTCTGAAGTCGTCTTCTTCCTCGGCAGCGGCGTAGGCGTCCAACGCGCGGTCGTGAGCCTTCCGAAGAACGCACTGCAGCGCCTCCTTCCCCTTCAGTTCACGGCACATCCGGTGCAAACGCTGGCTTTCTTCGTGTAAGAGCACGGATTCTCGGAGATGCGCGCGTCCTGAAAAATTGGAAAGAAACATCCAGAAATAAATACATTGCCTTGTTATTGCTTAATACGTGCTCCACATATTTTGCTCTCAACTCTAGAATGTGCATAAAACTTACTTATCAAGCAGATCCCAAGCAGCAAACTCACGTGAAAAAAACGTGATTTTTTGGTCGAAAAAGCAAAATTACGTCTTCGTAATGAAATCTACGTCGCTCTTACGTGATATTTTGGTCTTTTAATTCACGTTAGTTTGTCATGTCTCATTCTGTAGTTTTTGACGACCTACTATGATTATATCTCGTTTTCGGTAGCGACTGCGTGATCCTAGCCAATGTAGTTGGAGTAAAATAGTGAAATTGTCGGATTCAACTGTTTTATGTGTGGGCCGTTGCTTCCTTAAGTGCGGTTAAAATGCCAAAGCACTGGAATCAAACGATTGTTGTGGGACAGATTGGTTCATTTGAAACAAATACCTACAGGAACAAGCTGTCACTGGAGGAATTTTACATACGTCATTTAGTTTGTAACGTTTACCCGTCATTTTGACGTCTTTCGCGTCAATTTTCGACCTAAAAATGACGTCATTTTCACGTGCAAGTGCTGCTTGGGATATTGGGCGGATTGATTCCAACAATGGAAAGGGAATTGAATAAAGAATAGCAAGGCAGAGATATTATCCATTACGTAAAAACTACATCTGTAGTCTTAGTGTACAATATATACATATAGGGTAGGCAAAAATTAGGGGTCAAAATTCTAGGGAAAGAAAAGTTATCATCAAACCAAGAAAATAGCTCCTTTGAGAAATTTAAGAAAAGGCCTAATTTCGGAGATATAGAGGTCCGAATTAGTGAGGTATCGTCACGCATGACGTCAAATCTCGACAATTAATGACGTAAGTTGTGTCGGTTTAGCCAATTATAATCCAAGTTGTATCCACGACGAAGTTTATGATAGAAGGAGTGTCGCATACACAGATTATGGAACGTAAGAAATTCGTTGCCAAAGAACTAAAATTTTGCAAATAAGAACGCACACAAATTCTCTCTAAGCTACATTCGCCAATTATACTTGTGAAAAAGATGTATCCAAATATTGTATTTCGATTGTGATTTGCTCAGCCGACACGGTGCACACGTCATGAATCGTCGAGATAAGACGTCATTTATGAAGATTGTAGCAGAAAACTTAACCAAGACTGCTCCGTGGGTCGGTCACACAAATGTTAGCCTTACCAATTATCCCAGAACAAATCGTAAAAAGAACAATAAACAAATATTTATTTAATGCAAAAATCCGCACGACCACTAAGGCCAAAGCAACCTCCCTCCTTAAATCTCTAATAATAGTATTAATAAAAGAAAATCCAGATAAAGGAAGGTAGCTACCTTGTCCCATCTCACGGTACAACTCAACCCAAAATGGACTGTGTAGCACCTATTTATATCATAATAAGTCAAAACTGGCAGGCAGGCACCACACCAACATAGAGCCAACCCAAAATGCAACGCGCGAAGCGGGATAATAGTAGAGAAACTATTGACAAGTAATTCACGCAAATAAAGTGACTATTTAAAAAAAAAACTTAAGGGGGGAAAAAGAGGAGTTGTGTAACAAATGAAATTTGTTATAAGATACGGCGCTCAATTCCGACGTCTCTAACTCAGAAACTACGCTTTTTCCTAAAAATAACGTTTTTCTTGGTTTGATGAGAACGTTTCCTTCATAAAGTATTGACCTGCTAATTTTTGTCCAATAAGATAACTTAGATTACCTATGTATTACTTACACGTGTATTATGTAAATTTCATCGGCACTCAATAAATTATGAAAAGTTTTAACTACGTCACATAATGTCTCCGTTCTCCTTTGATCCTCCTATCATTCCTACGGGTGCTAGTTTAAACCTAAGTCTTTTAACCAACGTGATGGAACTCGGTTGGACCAAGTGAAATATTGTGACTACAGTTATTTTTATTTATCCATGATTCTCGGGTAATAGACCAGATGAAATGTGAGGTTTGCTTCAAGCTTCCAACATCAGTCAGCGACGTCATCTTCAGAAATTATGAGTGGAGGTTGGGAGACCGGCTATTTATGTAGAAAGGTCTCTTGACGGTGGGTAGGCCAATCAGAAAGCAGAATGATCTGAAGTTTCTGACTGACTGTCAGAGAATAGGTCTGTGCAGGCCAATAGCGACGCAGAGATGCTTTTTCAGCTGAGATGGTTGATGACGTTCTAAGAAGTGCTTAGAGGGTATCCTTCATCTTTATTTATGGCGGGAGTGTTTATTTTAATGTAGATGGTCTCTTTGATTTGCCTTTCCCAGAAGTTCCTTGTGGAAGCTAAAACGTGTACATTGTCGAAGTCAGGTTGATAATGTAATTGCAAATAGCTGCAAAAGCATCTCTGCATCGTCTACTCTCTGACAGCCAATCAGAAGCTTTAGATCGTTCTGCTTTCAAGAGACCTTTCTACATAAATAGCCGGTCTTCCGACCTGCATTCATAATTCCTGAAGATGACGTTGCTGACTGACGTTGAAAGCTTGAAGCAAAGCTCACATTTCATCTGGTCTATTACCCGAGAATCATGGATTGATAAAAATAACTGTAGTCAAAATTTTTCACTTGGTCCAACCGAGTTCCATCACGTTGGTTAAAAGACTTACGTTTAAACTGGTATCGGAAGGAACGATAGGAGGATCAAAGGAGAACGGAGACGTTATATGACGTACTTAAAACATTTCATAATTTATTGAGTGCCGAAGAATTTAAAATGTATTTAAATAACATTTAGCGTCACGTGCTGTACATATACGAAGGGTTCATTCATAGACCAGGCTAACCCACACCCTGGTCAGAATTGAGCTTTTAATTAACGGAATAGTATACTATTGCCATCTACCAACGCTTGTCCGAACCACTGGTTGGTTTGGCTTGAGCGTGCAATGCGGAATAAGCCAAAGTATGAAGACAGTTATTATAGAATGTGTTATAAGACAATTCGCATTTCTTCCTTTTTGCTCAAAAAGTTAAAATTGTGAGATAGCCTAGTAGCCCTTCATAACTTTCAAACAAAACTCAAACTTTCACAGCCCGATTTAAATACACCATTTATTAATCAATTCAGTTATTTTATTTCCATTTTCTTTCACACAACTTTTAGACTACATTTGTTGTCATTATCAAAAGTACTGTTAACAGAATCATTTATTTGTATTTTTTTTTTTTTAATTTTTGAACTATTATTATAGCTAGACCATATTTGTTTGTTCAGAACGTTATTTTTTATTATTATTATTATTTATTTAATTCTGTACACATTGATGACGTTTTTATAATCAAAAACGAAAGATAACATTCTCAACGAACAAATAATATGATCTCGTAACAATAAGTTTAAAAATGAATAATAATAATAATAATAAATAAACGATCTACATAAATATGAAATCCCTAATTTTTTTGTGTCTGCCCATCCGAGAGTATTGAAGACACTTCGAGTTGGTTTAGAATGCTTAACATGGCCACGTCAACATTTTGTAAAAAAAAAATCCAAAATTTGCAAATATCCCTAAACACCCCAAGAAATATTCAATCCATTGTTGATAACAATGAAATTAATAAATTGCTACCATTTTTAATGTAACGACAATAATGTGAATTAAATAAACAGTTTAGAATTTTTAAATTCAGGTTTGAATTGTTTCAAACCAGAAATAAAAGCATAATAAAACTAATACAAGTAATAGTAGTTGTAAGGGTAGTAATAGTTGTTAGTAATAATAATAATAATAATAGTGGTAGTTGTAGTAGTTAGTTAGTTAGTTGTAAACACCTTTGGTAAACTTTATTTTGTATGGGCCATTTGAG
>JAGDQP010055804.1:1789-13065 GCA_022664845.1 Lepisma saccharinum
CAGAAAGAGAGAGAGAGAGAGAATATACAAGCAAACCCTAATTTATTCCATACACGGCGAATACCAATGGCTGCTCATTCACCTACACTTTTTTAAAAGTATATACACAGTATGGACTACATAAAATAAATGAAAGGGGCAATGACATGAAAGCATAAACAAAACCAGACTTGTGTGGCAAATACATAAATTATAAACATGACATTCAAACACACATTTTCTCGGAACTTATTGATTACACTTCGTAAATATTTGTTATAATGCTTATTTGTGTTGTACATTGGGTCAAACTGAAGCTACACATAATAATAACCAAAAGCAATAAGGCTAATGTAATAAATAAATAACAACCGGCGTTACAGACCGATAGGAAACATCACTGTTAAATTATCACTGTAAAGAAAAATCAGTGCTAGTCGACACTTGGTTTAATCTAGCGTACTCTCTGTGAAATTGGCAGCTAGTTTGTTTGCGAAATGTCATCGTTCCGAACAGTAAATTACACATCATTATATTACTCTTGAGGTGAGTCGCTTGTGAAAAATCACAAATCAGCCTTCTATGAAGATCTCTAACAGAAGATCAATATAAGAAGTCTACATAAATGCATTTATTCCAGAAACTGTTTTCGTAACATAAAAGAACTAGTAAAATGTATTTTGTTCAGCAGACGGACCGATGGAGCAGTGGTAGAGTGGTGAACAACAAACAGATATGAAATTCGTGAGTTCGAATCGCCTGCAGACCACTGTTTTATTTGTGAATTTTCTAGAAGGGAGAAAATTGTTTATATGCTCTATGTGCTGCCTGGGGGAGAATCCAGAAGGGGGCGATACCCCTCAGAATAGGACACATTTTATGTTAAAAATAAAATAAAAACCCACTCCAGAGTTGGAGCTCTTGATTTTTACAACTTTGTATTATAAATGTAAAATAAAACCTAAAATAAATAGGTCTTACTTTTTCTTACGTCGCAGAAGTCAAATGAAGCAATACATCGCAAAAAATTACTTGCCTTGACGTCCTTGCTCAGAAAATGTTCACCTTTGAAAACGCAGGTGGCCATTTCTGTTGTTTCTTTTCAAGATGCGATATTTTGCGCTCTCCCACCGTTTTCAAAAAGGAATGTCAGCAAAAACTGAAGTCTTTATCCGAGACGCGTTGGATCGATCGATGCGACGATGTTTTGCAATTTCTTACCATGTATGAAGACGTACGTAATGCGCTTTTAGTGATTTCCTCCTGGAAGGATGCTTCAGGATGAAAGGCATTCAACTTCTTTAATTCCATGGAATCACCAGAATGTGTAATAGGACTTCTGACTCTTGTAGAAGTATGTACTTTGTTTTCTTCTGTGACTACTTTATTACAAAAATCATTCCCGAAGCTGAAATGATGATCGATTATGTACGCGATGCATTAACTCGTAATCGCGAGAATGCAGAAATGGAATTCGGTATTCTTTTCCAAGAAGCGACAAAAATGATGCAATCAATTGATTCGACCATGGAAATCTCAGTGAAGCGCCAGTGTTCATGACAATCCATCCGAAGCAACGTTCCAGCAGACTCTCCCGAAGTGTATTATAGACGTTCTGTGTACATTCCTCTGCTTGATTATATCCTGACAGATACAAATTGTAGATTCTCGAAAGAAAACTTAAAAGGCATTAGCTTATTATCGTTACTTCCAGAGAACATTCAGTTTCATCAGGAAATACGTACGGAGAGGAAAAAAGAAACATTTGAATTTTTACCTTTCACGAACAAATCCATGAGGAAGTTTGCTGGAGAGGTTGAAATTTGGTGTCGTTTCGCCGTGCTAGAGAAGAAAAGTATAGAAATAAATAACTCTACGCGCTCCTCATTTGTGACTCTGTACAATATCCTGTTATTCATCTTGCCCTTCACATTCTTACAACTTTAGCTGTGTTCAAAACCTAGACTCGAATTCGGATGAGTCAAGATCGATTGTTTTGTAAAGTTTCCTAATGCGTGTATATATATATATATATATATATATATATATATATATATATATATATGTGTGTGTGTGTGTGTGTGTGTGTATCATATTCAGTCGTTTTCAATCCACTGCTGGATGAAGGCCTCCCCCTTTTCTTTCCACATATCTCGATCTGCTGATATCCTCATCCATGTAGCTCCTGAAAAACGCTTGATTTCATCTACCCATCTTGTATTCGGACGTCGTCCCGTTCGTTTCTTCTCTCTAGGAATCCAATGTAGTACATTTGCCGTTCACTTTCCATCTGTTCGTCTAGCTATATGAACGGCCCATCTCCACTCAGCTTCTTCGCAGTCTTGATTACATCCTCTACCTTTGTTTGTGCGCGAATCCATTCATTTGTCTTTCTGTCCCTCCTGGTTATTCCTAGCATGCATCTCTCCATTGCTTTTGTGTGACTCTCAATCTTTGAGTCGTTTGCGCATTCAATGTCCAAGTTTCACAGCCGTAGATCATCACGGGTAAGACACATTGATTATAAACTTTACGCTTCAGACACATTGTTAGTTTGCTTTTGAAAATAAAATGTAGTCTTCCAAATGAACTCCACGGCATTTTACACCTTCTATTTTTTTCATCAGTCAACTTAGCATTCGATGTTTTGAGCTGGCCTAGGTAAACATACTCAACAACTATGCCTATTGTCTCTCCGTTAATCTTCACTTTCTTCTTTGCAGCATGTTGGTTGTACATTATTTTTGTTTTACTTATAAGTTCACTTTAAGACCTATTTTCGATTAGTTCCATTCTGGTTTGTAGTTCTTCTGCACTTGAAGCAAACAGGACTATATCATCAGCGAACCGTAGGTGATGAAGATATTCGCCATTAATTTTAATTCCAACTTCACCCCAGTTTAAATTTTGGAACACGCTCTCCAGGACCGCAGAAAACAGCATATATAATATTTATTTTTCTTTAAGAAAAATACAAAGAAAACCACACAAGGATTCGAGCCCAGATTCGCTGTAATAGCTTTCCGACATGCTACCAATACACCAAATTGGCAATTGGGAATCAGCCGCTTGTCAGTTTTATTTGTGTTGAAGGAGTGATGCGCCTGTACGAGAATGAGATTGTATTGAGCCAGAATGAGACAGCCTTAACTGTATTGAGGCACTACTGTCTGGTTGCAAAGGGTATTTTAAACTGTTATTTTTAACTATTATTTTCTTGTTATATTTTGATATAACTGCCACTGCTATAACAGTTACAGAACAACAGTTTTGCCAGTTCTGTTCTGCGGTAGTTTGAGGTAGAAAGACAAGGGCCCAATCCTAAAAACTTCCTTTCCTTCCTTTTGCTGAGAAACCAAAAGAGTCAAGGAAAGGAACCTTGGAAGGAGTGTAGGAAAGGAAGCATTTTGGACGTTGGCGAATATAGCGACATATTTGAAAAATATTAGAAACGTAAACAACTGTGCAGCGGGTGGCGGGAAAGGAGTGGTGGTTGTGATATGGTAGGCAAACAACCCCAATTGGAAAAGCACGAATAATTAGAAACGCAAACAACTGCGCATTTGTACTCGTTTTGGAAGATGCTTTGTTCGCGTGAGCTTTTCCCTCTCCTGCGCTCGTGGGTTATTGCACGGCGCGTATTTTTAAGACAATGGTTTACATGGTCTTATTAAATGACGCCCATTAGGGGTGCAAAGGGGCGCTTACCCTTCCTCCACTAGCCGGAGAAAATGATACTATTACTAATATGGCACAAAATGTGGGGTCATGTCAGTCAAAAAAAGAAGTTAGTATGTGTATGGGTGGTCCCTCCCCCGAAAATCGTAACATGGGCGCTCTTGGTCATATTCCTTATTCATTACGTGTACCGACTATTGAGGAGGTCTATCATTACAATTGCAATCTTTCACGTTCTTCTCTATGAAAGACTTTTCAGGGAACAGCTACACATAAATGTTTCAGTGCTTTTTGTAAGTTGTATTATTACATAAATGAACGAAAAGGTTTCAAAGTTTTCAAAATGCAGCGCAAAAGAAATGATACTAAAGAAACAACGTGATGCGTGCAACAAATTTCTGGAATTTTTACAGAGTAACTGAATATAATTTGAAATCAATTTTGTGACATTTTCTATTCCTCAATAGAACAATATAATGTGTGTTCAGTAAACAATATGAACAAGAAGAATTATCCTGAATATCTGCATATATCCTGTTTTGATGGCGGAATACAGCTGCACCTGTCATTATTAATGCACATTGCACGTAAGATGGATACTGCTCACCGTTGTCCCGTGGTTAGGCTCGTGAAATTCTATAAAACTCAAAGTGGACGTAGTTCAGTTGGTATAGCGCAGGGATTCCGCCAATAATTTGTTTGCGGGGGTGTAAAGTCAGGGAGGGGGCATGCAGGTTTTTATCAATTTTTGACCTATAAAATTTAAAGTTTAGAGTTTGCTAGAAAATTTGGGGGGTGACACCTCCACAGGGGGTCTGGCAGAATCACTGGTAGAGCGTTAGATTCTCATTCAGGAGGTCCTATGTTCGATACCAGCGACCGACCATGCCGACAGGTTTTTCCACGGATTTTCTTCAGTCACATAAGGTAAATGCTGGATGATACTTTCGACTTAGGTTGTGGTCGACTCCTTCCTTTCATGACCATCCTGGCTGAGGTTTTCCGCAGTTTTTCCTCAGTCGCGTCAAAGAAATGCCTGGATGGTACCTTCAACTTAGACCCTGGCAGACACCTACCCACCCTTTCCCCTTCCCTGACCCAGATTGAGCCTTAGATGCCTGAAAGTAATAATTAAAGTTCAAGTTCGAACCTCACGGGCGACCATCCTGACAGATTTTCCGGGGTTTCCCTCTTTACTAAGCGAATACCGGAATGGCACGTAATTAAGAGCTTGACCGCTACCTTTCCCATTCTTTCCTTTATCATATACCGGTCCAATTGGAAGTTTCTTAAAGTTATACTTCAATTCAATTCAACAAGAGGCAATCCAACGTGATATTTAAAAAAGCAGCAATACATCAGATCATTTATTGTAGTATTTTCCTATCTTGTACACAGGAGCAGAAGAGAATGAACCGCTCCACATACAACGTCTACTAAGAATGGTGCTTTAACAAAACTTCTTTTGATTTTGAAACTATCATCCCCAACAAGGCAAGATGACGCTTACCTAAAGTAAATGCTTTCTTCCCCTGTACATTTTCTTGTTTAAAAAAAATAATATATTGCTGCAAATAACAACAGAATCTTTAAAACACTACGAAAAAATAAACATACAATGAAAGGAACGACTGACTAACTCCATTGATACAATGGAAGGAACAACGGAATACAAGATGCTAATCCCGCGGGACTACCCTCCCCACACCATCGGTTTCAACGCGAGGTTACGGGTTACATGCGTTGGACCAACAAAGCGTTTGACCAACACGGCGTTGGACCAACACGGCATTGGACCAACACGGCGTTGAACCAACACGGCGTTGGACCAACACGAAACCATTATGGCGTAGGACCAACACGGCGTTCAACCAACAATAATAACCGGCATACGACCAACACGGTAAAACATAAATCTTGATAATACTGAAATAATTATGTAATAATAATTTATGTAAAAAACTATAGCGTTTAATGGCACTGGCGTTGGACCAACACTGCGTTTGACCAACACGGCGTTTGACCAACACAGCGTTTGACCAACACGGCGTTGAACCAACACGGCGTTGAACCAACACGACATTGGACCAACAATAAAATTGACAACGCCCCAGATATATAAAACCTAAAAAGATAATAAAAAATATGATCTGAAATTATTTTTTGGGGTACCTGCGTTGGACCAACACCAGCATAAAACCAACACTTCGAAGGACCGGCGTTTGACCAACACGGCGTTGAACCAACATGGCGTTCGACCAACACAGATTTTTGCCCTGGGGTGTTGGTCGTACGCCGGTTCTTGATGCTTGAGAGGCTGTTGGTCGTACGAAGTGTTGGTCCAACGCCGCATCCCCGGCATTACCACTACCAGCACAATACTTTCCTTCTCACAGAAACCATCCAAATACACTGCTAAAACAGAAACCATGAACTAAAGAAGCCATAAATTTTACCATTGCTCGTGTTTGGAGTTCCCCTTGTTTACGATGATTTCTTTCCTCCCCGCCTCTGTTAAGAAGTTTAAAGTATATTTTCAAAAGGACCGGCTTCCGCTGTGAAGGAAAGTGGGATGAGGAGTGACCATAGTGCGATCTGGCAGTTAAGTAGCTAACTACGTGAATAGGGAAAAAAACAGAATCTCTGATTTCTGTCGATTCAATGATGAAGGATATAATTTCTCATTAATTGCGTAATGAATGTCTTTGGAAACAGCAAAAAATAGCACAGTTGTGCAAAAATATAGAGATAGTATTCCATTCTCAAAAAAGTCCGAAGCTTTTAGCTCTTTCCCTTAATGTAATTAATATATACGCAAACGTTTTCGTCTAATGTAGATAATTTTCTTATGGGAATTTGGATTATAATTATCCGTATTTATAAGAAGAGAATATCACGTACAGCGTTCAAATTGTACCTTCATAATGAGATGCATCACATTGATGGCACTATTCAGTCACTTTTGCCAAAGATCGAAATTAAATCATGATTTGCCTAAAAAATGTGTGAGAACCCATGTTAAATTGAACATCAATTTTCCGTCCGCTGCGGCTAACTCCATCTCACACTTATGAATGCAGTTTTTTAGAATATTTTAATTGTTGGAAAGCATGATGATTGAATGGACAAATTCCGTGCGAAACAAGAAAGTACAATATCACTATGCGTATAAAAATATTGTAACTTGTTACCTATCATTTCAATCTCTGAAATATGTTCTTTTATTCGGTATTAATATGTTTGTGATGAAACTAATACCATAGTTTTAAACGATAAACAGTTTTAAAATTCTCTAGAACTTCTGACGGCTAGCCACAATTTCTGTTTTGCGGAAAAATGTGGAAGTTTATGGTCAAGATGCAGTCTGTCGCTACCACTGATCCTAAACAGCAATAGATCTTTTTTCCGTCAGCTTAGGGCGTTATAGTCTGAACAATTAGACTCACGGAAGATTCTACTCTTTGCCTCCCGAAAAGGAGTGGGGTTCGGAAGGTAGCTTTCACGTCTGCAAAAGGAAAAGAGAGAGAGAAAAAAAAGAAAGTTGAACCATTTTTATAGTCAAGAACAATTCGCTCGACAACAGGTTCAATTGTTTTTCTTCCTGCATCTCATTACTTCCAGAACACGAAAATACTGTCCTAATCACTCATAGTTGGTTAATCACTCATTTAACTCGTTAGGTAGCATCTAAAAGGGCTAATCAGAGAGTATACAGAGTTATACGTAGATCAATGAGACGAGGGGAAATTCGGACTATGCCACTCGATAGCCCTTGTGTTGTGTTTTGAGAAAGATATGACGAAACGAAAATTCCCAATCGATCGGTAAATTCACTTCTAAAAGCAAATATATGAAAACAGGATTTACGTTTTTTCGGCTATGTTTTCCAAATTAATCAGAACTTGGGAGAAACAATTGTAATGTTGAACGCAACATAACCTCTATTATCCATGAACGTAGTACTTTATTACATAACTTTTTTTTTTTGCATTTGCTCTTATTATGGTCATGGTATTTAGTCAACCAGGGTTGAACAAGATAAATAACAACTTCTGCTTGATTCTTGGGTCTAGTCTATTCGTGCATCATGGGTGGGCCTTGTGTGCGAATATCATAATTTGGGGGACATGATTTTTGGATATGATCAACTAAATAACAAATTGGTTGATTCATCTAATACAATACTATGTTGTTCCATACATGTGTGTTGGCTGTGTTGCGTTCAACATTGCGATTGTTTCTAGAAAAACTTCTTAATAATTTGGAAAATATGATCGAAAGAACGAAAATCCTGTTTTCATATTTTGCAGTGAGAAGTGCCAATTGATTGGAGTTTATGCATATATATATATCTATATATATCTATATCTATATATCTATCTATCTATCTATCTATCTATCTATATATATATATATATATATATGGTAAGTGTACCAATTATGGCCTGGGTCCCCAATATGGCTCATCCCTGAGATCTCTGCATCCTATGATCACTCGAGATTTTGAAACTGTTCAGAACAGACACGTCTTGCAGAATTTCCCTGTTATTTGATAGAACGTAGTCTATTTCGTTTTTGGTCCCATTTGGGCCTTTCCATGTCCACTTCCTCTGGGGCGGTTTCTTGAAAAATGTATTGGAAGTGAATAGTTTGTTGGCTTCTGAGAATTCCACTACTTTCTCTCCTCTCTTGTTTCTTTTGCCAAATCCAAAGTTTCCCACTTTCGTGTCACTGCTCTGCTTGGTTCCTACTTTCGCATTGAAGTCTCCCATTACAATTTTGTAATGCAATTTGCTACTATCCAAAATCTTCTGTATCTCCTCGTATAGGTCTTCGACTTCCTCCTCCGGGTGCGAGGCTGTTGGAGCATACACTTGTATAATTTCCATACTGTATCTCTTGTTAATTTTTATTACTACCCGTGCAATTCTATCTGAAATTCCTTCAATTTCTGTGATCCGTGACTTCAGGTCTTTATTGATTATAAAGCCAACGCCTGTCGCTTTTCCAGTTTCTGTTCCTTTGAAGTAGAACGTGTACCCTGACGGTAGTTCCAACTGTTCTTCATTCTTCCTCCACACTTCTGATAGTCTTATGATGTCCCACTTAATCCTCTTAAGTTCATTCTGCAGTTCTTCTAATTTGTCCTCTCCTGCAAGTGACTGACAGATGAGGGTCGCCACGTATAGGTCCGTTCGAGTTGCCGTGTCGGTGTCCTGGCAATCTACAGTCCAAACCCGGGCATTTTGACCCTCTGACTTCCTGCATGACTGACCGCTACCGTTGCCAGCTGGATTCCGTCCTCCGGGCAATGAGGTTCCTCCGAGGCTGTTTCCTTGCTTGTACCATCATATGTAAAGAAAGGAGGGGTGCTGGTATTTGACTCACCACGCTGTCAGCTAATGCGGGTTGGTGAGCAGCCCAACCATGTTCGTTCGCCAAGCAGTTGCTTGGGTACTAACAGGCCCCACGACGTGAACGTATGGATTGGACATTAGGCGTCTACCCCGGTCGGTTCCCTTAAGCCTTAGCAAGAAGAATTAAGGGGTCTCCTCCCAGTTGGTGGCAGAAGCCTTTATATATATATATATAAGATCGCAAATTCTCAAGATAAAGTTTTATCCATCTTTACGGAAAAAACATTTTCTAATGTTATTATTAAGACAGACAATACAAAAAACATAAAGCAAGTTATCTCCTAATTTCAAGCCTAGCAGTTTAAACATGAATTATTTAGTTTACTCTTCAAAGTCGTCCGGAAGACGAACCATTTCTTCATCACCTTTTGTGTGTTTTGATGAGTTCTTGCTCTTAAGATATGATATTGGTATAATGATAGGTGTTCTACTCAAAGGTCCCACGGCAAGGCGAACCGATGGTGTTTTGCCATTGCCTTCAATCGGATGAATACGTCAATTGACGGGACCTACAGTTTATCGTGGGCTCCAAACCACTGAACCACTCGTATTCCCGCTGTTAGTCGAACCCGGAAACACTTTACTACAAGGCAGCGAGCGTTTCACTCACTCACTCACTATGATATTAAGTCGACCTTATTATACGGGTGTATAAAAATCACTTTCTTTCTCAGCAAAGGGTGCGGAGTTTCAACAAAATTCTTCTAATTTTGGGGTTCAGAAACCTTTATTCAAGATGCTAATTTTGATTTTGTAAGGATCCAATCTTCTTTTGTGGTATTTTTGCGTTATATGCACTCTGAGTCTAACGCACACTACCACCTAAACGAAAGCAGGTAGAGAGAAACTGACTTCAGATTCTGTTTTACATACCTTGATTTACTTTGCCGCATTCAGTCTGGTAAGGTCTGGTGTTATTTTTGCATTACATGCACTCAGACTATATAGTACGCTAGCGCCTAAACAATAGAAGATAAAAAGAAACTCACTTTAAATTTGTATTTACATACCACGTGGAAAGAATATGGCATAGTCAAATTGAATACAGTTAAGTAAATTAAGGTATTTCTGAGGTGAGTTAATCTTCATATGTTTTGTTTAGACTCTAACATGCCATACAGAGTGAGTAAATATAGTACAAAAATACCGTATAAGAAGCTTGTAGTCATGCTAAATCAAGGCATCCCCTACGGAGCGGCCATAGTTCAGTTGATAGAACATTGACTTAGCAATCTGCCAACGAAACAAGCATCAGGCCATCCTGACTGAGGTTTTTACAGGATTTGTTTCAGTCATAGTACCTACAAACTATCCCCTAGCGATTACCTTGCAACATCCTTTTTACCACCCGGCCTGAGCCAAAAATGTCAAAAGACCTTAAATAAATGCAATTCACCGTGTGTCGATCCCATGACCTCATGATAGCAAGACAAGTGCACCATCGAATATTCTACTTCGTTTGTATATTCGTTACCGTCACTATGATTATCCAATTTTAAATATTAACATTAAAAATTCTGGTGGTACCGAGAAAGAATGGATTTCAGTTTAGTAGTGTTTTAGTCTAAAAGTTTTATAATCCATGTGAAGTCAGAAATACACTGCAGGCAGTCTTCAATTTTTTTATATCACTTGACCAGTGAGCACTTATTTCTAGAACGGACCATGCCCAAATGAAATATGCAGTTGCTTCTAATCTAACTGCCTCCTTTATCGCGCTGATATTCACAATATAGGCCTACATACGAGTTTGTTATTTCATGCATTTTTAATAATTATATTGAAATCTTTAGGTTGCTTTGACTGAGGGAGGTGATGATGGGAGAAATTGCGGAATGAAGAAACTGGGAAGGAACGGAAGAATACCGAGAAAACCCAAAACCCAAATAGCACGAACCGGAGACACCATTTCCCAGAGGTGGGGGGATCTACTACTGAGCCACCGAAGCCCCACGATTGTGTTGTTGTTACTCGTTAGTGGTGGGTTATTTTTTTTTTTTAGAAACCTTACAATTTGATTTATTTATTTGTAAAATGTGTTTTAAAATGTTTAGATAGTCGCCACATTTTATCTAAGCACAAACTGAAACCAGGTGCCAATGGGATCGCGGAACAAGCGCGAAACGGAATAACCGCGAAACGGAATAAGAGCGAAACTTTCGCTTTAGTTCCTTTCGCGCTTGTTCCTATCGCTCTAATTCC
>JAGDQP010055806.1:0-13065 GCA_022664845.1 Lepisma saccharinum
TTCAGTGTTTTTGATCTTAATTGCAAGACGTGCAACTATGTTTTGTTGTCAACTTCAAGTTAGTGAAGCTGAAACACCGAGTTCTAAGTTTCTCCCCCTCCCTCTCATTCTTTCTCCTTTCCCCTCGCTCTCTTCTTTTCTATCGCGCTGTAGAACAAAGCAGAAGACCAGCAGAACCGACAGCGCAATTTTAGGGAGAAATAGGTGTCTGCTATGCGCAACACAGCAACTCAGAAGACTAACACAAAAGGATTCTTGAGCGAATCATATGATCGAAAGTTGGTTTCGTCCCTAGCTTGCATTTGAGACTAACACAAAACGCGGAAAAGAAAACGAATCATATGAACGAATCATTTTCGTGAATTGGACTAAATGAATCCATTCACCAAAACAAATCGAAGTTCCCATCACTACTTCTAAGACATAGGTCTACGCTAGGTTGGAGAGGTCAGGTTAGATAGCTGTACCAATTTGAAGAGGTATTGATACTTACGCGTGGTGTCCAAGGGGGAAACGCGCGTCCCAAGGGAGCTGGGTTGCGTAAGCTCAGGGGAAAGTAATTCCGGTGAGGAGTGGGCACACGCAAAGTATTGTTAACATTCTATTAAACCTGTACCTTTTCTAATTGGTTTTAAAAGCACGTAGCACCTGTGGGTATGCAAAGGCTTAGCAGGTTTGCTGGTGTCTAATGTAGTAGCGAAGCGTGGCAAAAATATGTGGGTAGACTAGTGATATAGAAGCCTGGAAAAAGACCGAAATTTTGGGAAAAGAACCGGAAAAATGCTTTTTGGAGGGAAAACGTGTTTTTTATTCATAAAATTGATTTGTTTTGCTATATCAAGAATATTCACTACTTAGCATATATTTTTTGGTTTTCACCAAGTTCAGTTAACAATTCACAAAATATAATGTATTTCAAGGCTTTTACTGCCTCTTAACGATTAATAAATGTTTGTAGGACTAATTACTATGCTTTTTGCCACACTGCCCTGGGTTCCCAGTTGACCATATAAACTAGTGTAAATGTAGCTCAGTATATAACAGATCCGATTGGCATGCCATTACAAAATAATAATAGCTTTTTTTTACAACAGTAAAGAATTATAAATGCATTTGGATGGGTTTGGGCTCTTGGATATTTTATAAAAGCTGAAGAAAATTTAGAAGAACCCTCCATAATTCCGTATCCCAAAGGATATTTTTTGCAAAAATCCTGGGGTCAATTTGTGGTGTTCTGTTGTACCAAGGGGTCCACGCACTTATAATTTCTGCGTATAACTTATTTTTTAAAAGCAGAAATAAAAGAGAGACTTCAAATGAGACGTTGAGTAAAAACCCGAATACGATACTTCAACTAGATATCGAGACCTGTCGACCCCACGAAAAAAGGACTTCTAGGGTTCCGGTACAAAACATGGAAAGAATCAAAAAACTACTTATAAAATTAATAATTGCTCACAGTGTATTCAGAGGGTTCGTATGTGAAATAAAAAACGAAAAAATGATCGCCGGACAGAAACAACGAAAAATACTTGTTTTTACCGTTTTTCGCGCTATTTTGAAAAAAAAAACTATTCTTGCCATTTCGACGTTGCAAACATTATTTGAGCATTAATAAATAGTAAAAATGTTTGTTTTTGGCACACATATATGTTTAGAATAATACAATCTGTATTGGAACTCCTTATGAAAACTGTGTTCCATAAATGAATATTCAAACGATTTCAGCTTCCAATCAATGTCATATAGAGCAATTGCATTACGATGACATAATCTAATGCAGCGGAAAAAATGTTTTTTGATCCATCTTAATAACTTTGCGAACAGTAAATTTTTAAAATATATATATATATTACGAAGAGCCAAGAATATTCGTTTTATGAAAGTAAATAATGCCTTATAAATATGATAAACCCGTTCAAACTCTGAACAGTTTCAGTGTGAAACAGGTAGTATGTGAAAGCTACTAATAACTTATTTTATAAATTATTACTTTATAGTCCAAGGAAGTGATTTCATATTTACGAATCGTTAAGAAGTAGTAAGAGCCTTGAAGTATATTTGATTCGCTAAATTATTAACTGAAGTTGGTGAAAAACACAAAATATATGTTATATAGTAAATATTCGTGATGAAAAAGCAAAAATAAATAAATAAAATAAAATAAAACCACGATTTTTTGCTTCGTGTTTTTTTTTTTCAAATTTCCGTTTTCTTTCAGGCCTTTAAAACATTAAGTTTCTTATATGAGGTTCTGGGGCACCCAAAATATCGGCTATCGATGTTCTTTCGATTTGGTTATAGAGAAAATGTACAGTATCACACAACATTACATTGAATGAAAATTCGAAGTAAATAAGATAAACAGTTACCAACATATGGCGCGGCAAATATTTGACCCCAAAATAAAAGGTATGGTGTACGGCAATACCAGATATTGAAGAACGTTCGATTCGTTTATAAGCAAAATGTTCAGAACAACACAACAAAGATTGAGTGAAAATTTGAAGTAGATAAGGTAAACAGGTACCAAGATATGGCGCAGCAAACATTTGATTCTATGATAACAAGGTATGCGGTACGACAATAGGACTATGTGCTACTTTAAATCTAACAATTGAAAGTTCCAAGTGGTTTAAAACTATCGTTCACATTGAATTCTAAAGTGATCCGTGTGGGCTTCTGGGGTACTAAAGTGTATGTGTTGTTCTCATTTAAATAATCGGTAACATTTCTCAAGCGAAAATTCAAAGAGAGACTTGAATTGGGACGTTCCGTGGAAACTCGAACACGATACTTCTATGATTCCTTCCCGGATGAAACGGGAAGGAATGGGAAAACTACCTACACACGCCAACATAATTAAATAAAATATTGCTCACTGTAATTTCAGCGTGAACTTATGTGAGGTTCTTCGGTACCGTGGGGTATCCACAATATTGCTTATCGAAATTTGTCGGATGGATATATAAACAGTACAATAAAAAGCTGTATTAAGTGAATTTTATGTAGAGTAAAAGTATAGCCGCCCCTGCTGCAAACTTGAAAGTTGTTTTACTATTTTGATTCTGCTTCGGCGTCTCCAGCTGGTTACTGTGAATGCTGATGAACTGTTGCAACTCTGCAGGAATGAACTGCTGAGTCCTAGGAATGGAAGAACATCTTAATCTGAGATGTAAGATGAGTGAAGTATTTATTATATGTGAAATATATTGAATATAGGAGTAATGAGGAACCAATCAATATTCTCATTAATCTCGAAATCAATGGCGTAAGTAAAAGAGGGGATATCGGGGATATATCCCCTCCTTGACTTCACATTTATGGATTTGGAAGGAAACTATTTCCACATGAAAATGATGAAGTTATACTTGGAAACATACAATTTGCTAGTTAAATATAGTATACAATCAGTTGCAAAGGACGGTAACAGCACTATATAGCTCACGACCGTCCCGATATAGGTGTAAGTTTATCTATAAACAGACAAAGGTCGTATTGTACATTCTGCGTTGTGGTTTCACATTTAGGTACATGTGGTAATTAAGCATTAGGATAACCAGTAAAATAAAAATTATTTAACAATATTATCTATAGCACCAGTAAAAAAGAAAGGCATACAGTAATGAATAATGTAGTAATTCCTGTACTGATAGTCCCAACGTGGGTACAACGGAGAACATTTTGAATATAAGACATTTTAAATCTATGGTTTAAGCAGTTACTTTCTACGTAGAGAAAAAATAACTTTAACAGACGACCCCGCTACATTAGATACGAATTATAAATTAAAATTACACACATTGGAAAGTTTCAGTTGTAAGGTCTAATGCGATCTTTCAGATCATTCAATTTTTAGAAGAAAAAAATTTGGTTAACTTTATTTTCTATGGGCAATATTAGTAACCTTTGACTTTGAGCCATTGTAGTGTACTGCAACCGAGATAATTTGTGTGATTGTGTCAGCGAGGGGCTATCTAAGTTTGGAAGTAAGATAATTCACTAGATTTGGAAGCTGAACCTCTTAGTTAATTACATTCGGCAGCAAACACAAAATTTTGTACAGAAACCTTTCCTGCATCTCAAATTCCTGTACGGAGAATGCCCCAGATTCCTGCATTCTGAGTGGCATTTCGGCAGATGAAGTTTGAAGATAACAAAAGCAAAGGTGTTTGCCAGATTGGCATACGTAGGAAAGATATTTAAACATTTGAATGCAGTAATATATTAATTTTTGCAGATCAAAGTGATGACTTGAAAGTTGGTTATATTTAATATTATGTCACTTCCGGATATAACCCAATAGAAAATATCTCGCCGCCAAATAGAGGGGTAAGAAAAATAGTTTTTATTACATACCCATGAATTCCTTATAAACGTTTGTTTCTCCCCAAACGCATACTTTTCGTTGTCGTTTATTGAGATTTCCAGAAGATGGCAGAAGGATTACATTTAGTAAATGATACTGTGTCATTATATAAAATGTTTGTCATTATGGTAACATATATTGGAATTAACGTAGTTAGATTTTACTCAATAAATACTTATGAACTTGTTCTCTTTATTTCCGCTTGTACCAAATACAGCTCCTCTAGACACATGGTAAAGGAAGAAGATATTGACATTAAGAAGTGTTGAATTGTTAGTTGCTAATAACGTTTTGATTTCCCTGAAGAAAACGATTTAAGTGTAATAACTGAATTTAAAATAAGTTCTCATTTATTGTATTTAGCGAGACACATGCTCGTAAAAAATTTACATACAGCTAACACAAATTGGACTAATATCTTATCAACCGTTATTATAGAAAAGAGAACAGTGGCAGATCCAGAATTTTTATCGAGAAGGAACGTAACTAGAATGCACCAGGGTTAGTTCCTGCTACGTGAAATATTACTATAAACTTATCAGATTTGAACTCATGTGACATATTTTTGTCATGAAATTTGACACCATTACCCTAAAAAAATAATACGTTTTGGTACTTTAAGTCAGTACGAAAAAATAATTTTATTTTTATTGTTCATCACGTGTCAACATGCCCCCTTTCTGGACTCGTTACTAGAACATGAATTAGGTTATTTGGAAAGAAAACGAAACATATTCTTGGACAAATGGTTAAAATTGTACAAAAATACAGAATCACCAATTGAGGGGCACGCGCCCCATGTCCCTCTCTGGCTGCACCACTGAAACAATCCACGAACTTAGGAAAATCTTTGGAATATCAGGAGACTAATTCGCGGGCGGACACCACGTGCGTTCTACGCCCCTGCGGTGCTCCGCAACTGCTTCAGTTGTATGTGGGACCCTGTGGGAAGTGGCTGTGTTAGTGATTCGTGTGAAATGCAACGGCGTCGAGAGTTGACACCATCCAAGGTTAGATTCCGGCGGTGGTGCAGGAATTCGCCTTCATAAGTTCAATCGCTTCCAGGGTGTACCGAGAATAATTAGATGCCGACATCACAATGTACAATAAGAAACATACCGCCAATCCGCCGGCCCTGTATTACTGAGACCCGCAACACATAGGTCAAATTTTCAACAGAATAACGAGGAAAACTGTGTAAGAAATCACGGCAAAATTCAACAATGGCCGGGATGGAAACGTCTCTCAGTGGAAAATCCGTCGGGACATACGTTCCCTTGCGTATGGGAGCCGTCGAACTACACGGGTGCCATTGCTAACACCGCGTCATCACGGACTCCGGCCTTTTTAGTCACCAATCGCATTAGATGGACCTTGTAAAAGTGGTATAAAGTCATATGATCCGACGGGTCACAGTTTTAACTGTACCATTCCGATGGGAGGCACTCTGTGTGGCACAGACATAATGAAACTATGAATCCCGCATGCCAAGAGGGCCTGGTTCCGGGTGGTGGATTATCAGTGAAGGTCTTAAGCGCATTTTCTTAGTATAGAATAGACCCCGTGATTTTTGTGGAAGACCTGTTGAAGTCCTCGGTATCGTCCGATCTCAATCTCCGATTATTCCATGAGTTTCGATAAGTCTCTATAGCATTAATACTTTTACCATATATGCTTCTAGGATAATGATCCTGTCTAATTTTTCTTGTCACCATTTACGAAGATCAGAAGCATCAGGTCAGAAGCGAACCCCTGGTGTTTATCGGAGCAAATTTAGCATTGCTATGAGACTTCTATACAGAGTTTTATTATTATAATTCTGGAAAACTTATCTTCATATTTCGCAAGGATATATATAAGTGGGTGTATTAATACATACATTTACATTTGAGTAAAATCTAGAAAAAAATTAACACAATTTATATATCGTGTTTATTTGAACCAATTGAATTCCATTGCAAGTTCTTCCATTCCGAGATGAAGAGAGGTTCTTACGGTAACATTTTCTACAATAAAATTATTAATGCGGGATTATCGTTTAGTAATCCCATGCCATCCCTTCGCTCTAATTCATTTGGGTGCAGCCAACGCTACTGAGACGGACATGCATTCCTGAACAATATAATTAGTGTTGTGTGAATATTCAGTTCAGTGGCGAATATCAACCTCTCAGGCTCTTCGCTTAGTCTGTACACCATTTAATTACCGATTATATACTGAACCATGATATATAACAAGAGGTGACTTTGAAAAGCCAGATTCAATATATAGTGCCATTCCGCAATCTTAATTAAGATCAAATTTGTAAGTTTGATTAGGATAAAAAATACAACACATCTACTATGATACATACCTCTAAAAGAACTGAATCAAATAATATTTACAGTTGGTAAAATTAATTTATTATGCGTGCATTTATTGTCTCAGCCTAAAAGGTCTAAACACGATAGTAACGATTGTGATATTACAGCTACATTCAATCAAATGGTTTATAATTTATAGTAAATAATGAAATTAAAACAGTATAGACAAATATATATTTTTTTTTTACAAATTCCGTTCTATCCCAAAACATGATAGAAATTAAGTACCATTCCAAATTACTTACCTGGACAGAAGATCTGCTGTTTTCGAGAGTTTCTGCAGAATATGCTAGTCCTCCTTCCGATTCCGGCAGCTGCTTTAAATCTGTGTTTTCCTCTGAGCACTCGATTTTACTTTCACGTTGAGTGGAATCGACGAGAAGTTTCTCAGTCGATAAAGTTGATTGGTCGCTGCCTAATGGATCTACTTTATGTTCGGTCTTTCTACCAATTGAGCTTTATGACTGAAACATTTAAATTAGTTCCAATTGAATAAAATGTGCCCTTAAAAACCCCATCAGTTAAAACCGTATTGCATTCCTTTGCGCTCAAATTACGGGTTTCACATGTCGCTGGTACAAATAAGTACACTGTCTAACAAATCTAACTGAGTTTCATCACACGGCATAATATTTTATTTAAAATATTTATTTCTCATATAATTTGCATGCATGATTTCACTCAGCTACACTTCTAATCACATCTCAAGGACATTCCCCTGCAAAATTATATGGCTACGAATATTACGTGGACGCAGTGTAGTTACATTCTAAATATTTACTACTATTTTATCAAGTTAATATTTACTACTGTAATCTGGCAAACATATACGTATACCTTGGTAGAATGATCTTAATAACCGACTATATATTTACACACTATTAAACAATCTCTCTTTGTCTCTCTCTCACACACACATACACGCACAAATATAAAAACAGCGGTACAACCACGAGCGTGATAACATTTCGTATGAGTTTAGTTGAAAGAAGACATAACTGCAAGCCGACCGGGAGTTGAAATATATTTTACTAATAAAACAAATGTTCAATGAAATTATTCAAATTATTGTATTTTATGAAACCATATATCTTATAAAATACTTATGCAAAGTAAATATGTCTGCGACAGCGAGAAGGGACAAACGATTGGTTGTTATTGCCATCTGCTTTTATTTTAGAGAATTTCTGGTAATTCTATTAATAGTTTGGTGAATCCGTTGTGTTACTAGTAGAAATTTAAAATTCTGAATTGCACTTCTAACCCATTTTGAAAAAAAAAAAGATGGGTCTCAAGTCTTTGACGGTTTTTCATTTAGAATAACATGCGGTATCATTTAGTTTGAATGGTATTGGAAGTATTTTGTTAATAATCAATAGTTTATATTGGTTTCAGGCAAGTAATATCTTGATTGTTTTTTGTCAGTTATTTACGCTTATGTATGTGTACCTGTGCGTGTGTGTTGAATACATACAACCTCAAATTGACTTAAAGATGAACAGATGAAGACAAAGGCTTTTGGAAATTGTTAATTTGTAGAAATACAATTTATGATACATCTTCGAATATGATGAAAATTAGTATATGCACTCTCTTATATTCCTCACGTGGAAGAATTTATATTTGCTGAAGGAGCAGCGTTTCAACAGTGGTTTTGATGTGTGGAAGGGGTTAGGTTTATGCAATTGAGAATTTTATGAAGCAAAACAAGTATTTTACAAATAATAATAAAAGGAATTGAAGGATAACTTTATAAATACAATTAGTATTTAAATATGAGAACGAATCCCTGGTATATGATAATTGAAAATCCACTTCTAATGTATTTATATTTTCCTTCTAACAAATATCAGATAATAAATTACAGAAACGATCAAAATGAAACATCTGACTAATGTTACGCGAAATATACGGTTCGCAGTGGAATTAGTAATGTTGTAACGTTTCCTAACTTTGGTAAAACAAAGTTGACGGCTCCTGAAACAAAAGTTTAATATATAATTATGCTCCCAAATACTTGTAAAGAAATATGAAATTTTAGTTCCCTCCAAGGAATATCGGAGACATGAAGGGTTTAATATTCTCAAGTGAATCTGCATTTCCTCGGAGTACGCAATAAATGTTTCACATAATACAGAATATTGCAGGTTTCAATGTTGCTGACTAAAATCTATCATACAAATAAAAATTCAATTTCGAATATCAACGGAAAAGTAATACGTCATTCATTGCCATTTTGATCTTAGATGTATACAGAGCATAAATAAACAAATCATAAATATTTGTATTATTAAAGGTATATTCCCTGAATTTTTACAAAAGCGACATCAAGTAGAATCTTAAAGAATGAGAAAAGCATGCGCATATTTTTATTTATTAATGTGCTATCCAAAAACTTCCTGCAAGTTGAAAGTAAACCTCATGTCGGCTATCTGAAGGAGGAGAGGAATTAACAACACAATTTCTAAGTACTTACATAGACACAAGATTTTTTGATTTTCCAAATGCTCGTCACAATATACAAATGTGGTATCATATTCGTGCTCCTGTTTTATCTTGCTGCTTCCTTCTGACCATTCGCTTTTAACTTCAAACTTACTGGCATCGACTATTGACTTTTGTGTCGATAAAAATGTTTCGTGGCAATATAATGGATCTACATTATCCTCATTCCTTGCACCAATTGAACTGCACATCTGTTTGAAAAATATAAAGTAGTTTCAAATTAATAATTGTTACTTTGAGGAGCCGCATCAAGTGGTAACAGTGCAGCATCCCCTCCCTCTCAGATTATTACCCCAAACGCCAGGCGTACATATCGTTATTGTTTTAAAACAATCTATTGATTTATTTTAAGTTTTGTCACAGCATTCAATGTTTTATATGTAAAAATAACGCGGCTAAAACTTATAGGTATGATGTCACTCAGCTAATGTTAATAATCACTCAAATCAATATCCTTCAGCAAACTTAGATGTTACTAATATTCCGTGGAAGAGACTAGTTAATACATAAACTTAGTACGTATCACTTAGTACTAAAAAGGGTGGCGGTATCCTTTTTCTCTCAACATGCTGCCACGTTCACTTAAATAGTATCTTAGGAAATTAACAATCCATATTTACGGACTATATATGCACTCATCTATAACTCTTTCTCTCACCCATCTCATAGCATTATATAATATCACGGAATGTTTGACAATTACAAGAGTTGATTTCCAGGTCAACAGTTGGCTTAACATGCAGCTTCTGTAACTGAAGATATTTAAAAATGTGCCCTCTGATAATTCTTCAAACCTTCATCTTCGTTTCAAGGAAGAAAAAATCAACCATTGTATTAATTTTGAATTTCAAATCTGACACCACAAACAATATTCCTGGGACGCCTTTGTTTTCAAAAGTTTCTATGCTTGATTCTGAATATCTCATAGAGTACATCACTACGAAAAGTTACGAAAAGTTCGGAAAACCATCTAAACCGTTTTAATTTTCACTACTAATTAAGTCTTGTCGGTTCCAAAACGGTATAAGCTATTGAAAATATTTTGTCCAACAGATGTTGAAAATTTGGTTCTTTTTTCAACGTGAGCCAAATCAACCCGTTTCTTTTTAAAATTTTGAAGAAGTTCGCCGTCGAAATATTACCAAAACGCCCCTTATTTCAACAGTCTTGCCATGCGATTTTGGGCATGCTCTTCGTATAAATTTCTTTTGCTTCAAATATGTATGTGCACTAGGAACTCAGTTATGGCCATGTTACGGATTTCGAAAGCGACCCTATATAAACGCATAATCACTTGTAAGACAACTGTCGGTATGAGTTAAATTGAAAGTCGTAATAATCGCCAACTAAAAGGGTTTTTACAATCAATTTGACTAATAACGCAAATGTTCGTTGATATGAATGTATTCTTACTGTTATTATCAATCATTCCAACATGGTTACGCAATCCACATCACGCCAACGCATAGCTGCTATATAATTCCAAGTGATTCTATTCATGCTGATTTCCGGGACGGGCGTAAGCCATAGTGCTGTTACCGCCCATAAAATTCATTTTATCTTTTATCTTATCATGCTGATTTCCACACACCTTTAGTTCATTTTTATGGGTATCCTATATTTCCCATGGACCATAATTGAAAAATAATAGATCATGCAATCTTGCATGAAGCAATTCTCAAGACTATCATTACGATGTACAATCAGTTCCACTTTCATATTATTGGAAATATCTAGAATTTATGCCTATATGCTATTCGTTGCCAATATTACACAAACGAAGTATCTGTTCATCCGGCTTGTCTGCGCTTTATTATTATAATCTCGCGAAGCAGTTTTATCCAAAAAATGCAACAGTTTATATAGCGAATTTAAATGCATACATACGTAAATATTTTAAGAAAACTAGTATGAATTCTAAACGAAAATATGGATTTACCTTCTTTGAGGAAGCAGAAGTATCTCACTATAAATATAAAAGTGGAGACAAGGACTGGTTCCAAATGAAACTGATTTGTAGTATTGTTTATTGAAACGAATGTCTAATATAGGATAGAGGAAGACATGCATCTCATATTATCCCCTTTTGATTGAAAAACTTCAAATTATTGATTAAAGAAATGGTTTATACGAAAGCGTCTGAAATATCTGTACGCGAAATCAACTACAACTACACTCACAAACACCCACATCCACACAATAACAGTTATCTTCCTTAAATTAAATTTGCTGTAAAACGTACATACATTTCAAATATAATACATTGAGCTACGCCTGAGTCCTAGCTGTCTAAAGGCCATAAACAAAATTCGGACTTATTCCGTTGCGTGTTATGCTAAGGTCCCACAGTAACTAGTTTGCATCATTTACATAATAATTCATGCTAAGGGATCTCAAAATATTCATCTGGTCGTGTAAGAAGTAAAATCCTACAATAATTGCATTCTAGCAATAAATAAGTAGAGAAAACTTACAAAGTACAGTCTTTAGCTTGCCTGCTTAGATATTGATTGCTTAAATTGGTCACTTAATAATACTTCTTGAAATTATCAGCTTAACAATGTCCAACAACATTTGTTTCGAGTGCAGACGTCAGGCAAGAAGCCATAAGCAACGTGCCCAGAATAAAATTATTTTCAAGCTTCATTAAAAAAAAAAAAATCTTAAAAGTGTGAATAACTGATTCAATACAAAATGTCGGGCGCTCATCTCCACTAAGTTAATTATTTTATTGAAGACCAGAGTTTAAAATACTCATTTTTGGCCTCTACAAAAATAAAACTACTAGTGTTACCTATCCGTGTATGTACTCTGCACAACACAAGCGTGAGACCGACATATTTTTGTTGCCTGAGTATCTGTGAAAACTGTTGCTAATTAAAGCTACTGTCAAAAGGAAAGAAGTATCACTCAGCATATTTACAAACTCTTAAATCAATTTATATATGTGTTTACGTTCGCTTTCTCATTGTCACTGTTGTTAATGATGCTAAAGCAAGAAACGGTGCAGGTATAATAAATTATTGGTGCTGCCATCTGCACAGAAATTTATAACTACTGCTTTACCAAAATTGTTTTATTTTTTCAGGATGAATATTCCACGGGCCACCAACGATTACCTCGGCTATATCTACAGATTTATGTCACTCAGGCGGCACAGTGTGTCTAGGCCTTGGAATGCACAATAGAAATCAAATGCACGCAGTTAAAGGACAACAAATACGTCCACATTTTAACATAAGAGATATATCTAAAATATTATTCTTTTCTTTAGAATAGGCATTTATGTTGTGTGCTGTTCAGTGAAATAGAGTGAAATTATCATTTAAAAAGGACACTGAAAAACAATATGCTGGGCACGTATTGTGCACTTACTTCCTCTAGAAACAGGCGTCAAAAAAGGTTTCGGAACTATGCTAGAAACACAAATAATAGCAGTTTCAGAAATGATTATTTTTGTTCAGAAGAGACGAGAAAAGTGCCTCTTAAAAAGACTTGCGTCTACCCGCAGGTCACATGAATTAAAATGGCGGTTTCGCTTACTATAGTAACAGCGAGAAGCGCTCAACCCGGCAGCTGCAGTTTGGTCTTGTGGTCAAGACGTTACACAGCTGATCCCGGGTTCATGCCCTGGCGTCAACATTTTACATAATTTAAAAAAAATAAAGTTTTTTTTCGTTTTTTATGTAAATACACAAAAGGAAATATAATACAAGTTATGATTTACAATTTTAAAAGACACCACTAAAAACTAGGATGTATATAAAGCCACCAGTGCAGGATGTACACCGAGCGATAGCGATGTATGCAAAGACGGAAATTTCTATC
>JAGDQP010055807.1:0-13065 GCA_022664845.1 Lepisma saccharinum
AATAAAGAGGCGAGGAATATACAGATATGAAGCAGGTAAACCCTAGCAATTGAATCAAATTAAAAAATAGGGTAAGGAAATCGAACAATCAGCAGAAAACACCGATGAGGGAAGACGGAAGTGAAATTTTGAGACTTTATAAAACATTAAAACTCAGCAATGTAAACCAAATATATGATATAGAAGAAGAGATAGTGTTCAAAGGATAATTTGTTAAAAAGAGATGCAATACAAAATTGAAAGTTGAAGAGAGTAGTGTGCGAAGTTACAGTGCAATCACACAGTTTTCTAAATGATGTGCAAATTGTCATTTATTTATTCCGATACTTTATTTCCAATATGTAACTTATTGGAAAAAGAGTTTTGGAGAAAATATTACCTTTTAAGGAAATCAGTGAGATTCTCTTTCAACATATTCTCTGGGCAGAAAAAAATAGCTGGACTAGGAATTTTCCATTCGTTAAAGTTTCTCTCTATAATAGTCACAGCAGGGTTGTCCTGGAATTTACGCCATGATGTCCACATAAGGTTAGCAGTAATTCCAACGCAAGATATAAAAAGAACAACCCATAATATCCTGTGAAAAAAAAAGAAACACTTAAGATGAGAGATCGACTAACATTTTGATTATAATTAAAAGTAATCTCTATATACTCTCTACAATTCTAAAAGCCGAATAGGACGACACCAAAATAAGGTTCCTTCTGGAAAAGATTAAATTTATAATTAGGTTTACTAACATGTTTTCTTAGTATAACTCGAAGTTGTAACATATGTAATATCTTGATATTCAGTCATTGCAGCTCAAATTACCTAAATTTCTAAATTTTTCGAAGTCAACCTTCTCAGATTTGAACTATTTTTTTTCCTCAAGTACTTTGTGTCAAGTGAGACGGAAATATAAAATATCACTATTGTACTCTTTTCTATTCTAGAGACATATGATGTCAAAGAAAGGCCGAAAATAATCATGTCTCCTATTCGCGATTGTCGTTTAATATCGCAGAGTTTCATAAACTATTGTATGATTTCTCTTACAATTTTCCGAATGATGTGCAATATAGGCACGATTATCTCAAAAACATACACTACCTTCTACAGTTTCAGAATTATTTTGTTGCTAGGTTTGATTACAAGGTTTGTTGAACAAATATAAAAAAATATGTCGATGAAACATCAATTAATTTAACGATGTTGCCAATTAATGACATTAATAAAATTTTACCTGGTGAATGATATGTAACCTGACCTAACCTAACCTAATCCCTTAGGCACCATGACATCATCAGAAAGTAGATTTTTTATGAAAATTTAAAAGTGTCCATGGGTTAAAGTTCTGGACCTACTCTGCTATGCGAAGATCCTTAACTTAAATGTAGAAGCTCATTGATTGTATGGACATTTATAAACGAAGTGAAAATGCAACTATGTTGATCTAATTTGTATCATGAAATATACAATGTCGAACTACATATGTTTTGTATAATAACGTTCCATGAATTCGTCCTTCTATAAACTAGTACCTATTTTGCTGTTTGATAATTGGTTTAATATTAAAGCAACGATCACTGAAGTTAATAAATATTTGCATCTAAACCTGCATTAAGTACATTAGCATCTAACGGAATTGTTGGATAGACTTTAGATACAACCCAAATGTACTGGAACAAATCGTAAGCATATACCAGTTTAACAGTTACGCGGTAAGCATCAGCATTATTATTTTAAACTATAGCAAGTGGTTGTATTCTTTTTCTATTGTGTTCCATGCGAGTCTTTTCCAAAACATTTCCAAGTATTTACAATATTTGATTCGACAATATAGTTGAGATTTCAGTTGCATGATTCGATGTATTAGTTTTCATAAATAGGAAATACGAAATAGAGATTCATCATATCAAAAGATTCTAATGAAAGAAAGAGATCAATATAACAAGTAAATAGAAGATATATTCAATTCAATATGAGATACATGGTAAGATAAGTCATACACCGTTTTATTAATCATGATTTCAAAAGGAAGATAAAAATCTACGAGTTTGACTCTGCAACTGGTAGGTCCTTTTTAATCTTTTGGTATTGTCCATTTGTATCCCTTCTAGAACTACAAGTCGGACAGAGATGAGCAATATACATAATCTCAAACGGTTGACACAATTCTGAAATTGACTCTTAAGCTGGCAGGTTCTTTTCAATCGCTTACTATTTTCTAGTTGTGCCTCTCCTAGATCTTAATGACTATAACTCAGACAGGAATGAACTATGTATCGTTGGGTTTATTATGGTCTGAAACGGAGAGGGAAAACCATAGTTTTGACTCTTTCTTCTGGGTGATTTAAAAAAAAAACATTGGATTTATATCAGGGCGTTGTTGTCTGTGGCGAACCGTCACAGTGTTGCCTGGAGTTGAAAGTAAAAAAAATCTTTATCTATGGTTCCCGCATACATCCATGCCTGAGTGAAGACATTTCAGATATGTACATTTTTACGTATATTTCATTTCGTATCTATGAACGACAACATTCATGATTTTAGGTCTTTTGGGCAAGTTTTATAGCTCAACATAATGCTGGACATGCTTTGCAATTGGTCACAATTACCGTTCAGACGATTCAAGGAGCGGCAAATGACTTTATGAACATGAACTTTTACCCCGCCATTTCGGATAGGGATTTGAAAGTTTCACCAAAATATTCCTTTTGTCAAGACCTTTTAAACGAGATATCACTAGACATTATTTCCAATTTGAAATTTTGAAGTTGCCCCCGCCTACCCCGTTTGCCGGGGCTTGGGGACTAAATTGTATAGCTTAAATGACAGCCCCTCGAAATAATGCTAGACGTTTTTTTTTTTCATTTTTTTATATTTGTAGCCGTTCAGACAATACAAAGGGTGGAAAAGGACTTTATGGAGTGCACATATTGGGATGTCACTCAGTCACGTATAACGGACTAGCACTTGAGTTAGTGGTCCCATGCTTCGGTCTAGTTGAAATTTATTGATATTATATGTGCGTTCAATTCATGTATGATTAGTTCAGTAAATTTGGAAAATATAAGGAATGATTTATGTAATATGTATAATAGATTCTAATGAATGAAAATAGCAAATCAAATAAGCGAAACTGATTTCTTATAGCCTAAGTTGATGTTATTTGTATGTTACGTCATACAACGCTGTTTCATGAAATGAAATACATCTAAAATCACTCTCTCTTCGGTTTCGGCTCAAACCAGTAATAAACATCTAATGAAGGTAGCTTCCGATTTCTCTTTTCGTTTACTCTCCAAGTATCTCTGAGACTGTTTCCGACAATTGGATTTCGGATTGAATAAGCGAGTACAATCCCCTGATGTGATTGAGAATGAGCTGGCTTCAGAGTTGAAAAATTAAACAAACGTGTGTTTAATATATGCATCGTTTGATTTAAATACGTTTTACATAGACAATAAAAGTGTGTAAACCGTTTTAAATTTTCTCATAAAAATAAAAACAAATGAGAGGGTTATGATAGGTACTCCATCTGCAGTAGCGTCTGTACCGTTTCAGACACGCTTTCGGTCTATTCATAAGCAATTACTGGAAGTTTTTTGTTATATTTTACTAAAATTTGATGAAATTTCCTATTTATTAAAATCAATAACAAATGTATTTATTATATATAAAGAAGTATACCATGTGCAATGCGAGCGCTCCATATATTCTCTGCCAATGGCAAGAAGTTAGGACAGGGTCGTCAGTCCTATGCTTGGCTGCCTTTACGTCCCAAAGTGATAAGAATACCAAGGACACTGTGGTACTTAATTTGATAGAAGGCTGAGTATACCTAAGGACGCGAAGGTAAGGAAAATTACCCAGTTAGTGCATTCTGTTAGTATAACATTTCTGAAGGGTAGTTCTTATTTGGATACCTGCATTAACTTTGGCACAGACTATCTCCAGTATGACTTTGTTAAACACCATCGATACACAACTTGTATCCCCCACCCTTTCCCCGGAGGGGCCGGGGGCTATGGTCATGAAGAAAAAATGATTTTCTTTTTTACTTTTTCTTTCAAATAATGGTACATATTATGAAAAAAATATGTTTGACATATAGAATACCGGTACTTACAATTATCATTCGGAAAGGTCATACCTTTGGTATTAGCCCCCTTTGTGAAGTAGTTAATACCTTACAATCCCGCTAGTCCTATAGTCCATCTCTCTGTATGTACGTGCCCAAAAATAAATCTTAGTAACAACAAAGTTTTGAGAAGGATTTTTATGTCATTGGAAGCATCGTGACTATATTAGTTCATAGCCGTGGAACCGTGTTGGTTTGTGCAGTATGACAGTGTTGCCAACCCATTTAAAAAAATGATTTTTCAATTTGTTTGCATTGCCTTACACATTCGCTTTAGATATTTTGCATAAACACAATAATAAAATTACTCTGGACGTTCTCCTCGTTGAGTACTTCAGTTGTCAGCGTTACCAACCTACTTTATAAAAATTAATATTAGTTAATTTAAGATGCCAGTGGCGGCTGGTGGTTTCGTCCACTGAATGTTCACTCAGGCCCGCTGCGAGCCAAAAGAGTAGGGGCCACGAAAAATTAGGGAAGGGTTTGGGTTTACGAAACGTACTTTAAATTAAATATTTGTGTTGGGGTAAAGAAAATCTACAGCGGCTTAGCCTCCTCTGGCTGCGGACCTGCACTTTCATGTAAGAGAGGATTGGCTAGCTAATCAGTCACAAACAATCAACGTAAAGTTAAAAATTATGTAACGTATACATAAAAGAAGAAGTGACCAGATTTTCAAATAAAGGAACGTTAGTTAATTAATTACGACTTTGAGAAAACTCAGACAAATGTTGTAGGCCTAGCTATAATATTGAGAATAGAATTTGATAGTTTGTCACAATTTTTCGTGGCTAGGAATTTGTGTGACTGTTATTGGTGTTGTTAATATCAGTTTTAGAAACTTTGAAGATTCACTAAACGTTTTCTCCAACTTATCTGAACTATAAAGTCGTTAAGCCCACATATTATGACATTGATCGAAATTATTCTGCCGAGTCGACTGAAGACTATTCGTGAAGACATAGCCTTCCTTTGTCAAAAAATGTGTAAATTGAAAATAATTTTTCCGCAATTTGTTTTGGAAAATTTCAAGAGTAACTTGGAAATTTCTCTAAAGTAAACAGCGTGGTTACCATAACGTGCTATGTGATTGCAATTTGGGATTTTGCTTCGAAAGTTATCACATCGCATACTTCCTTTGTTTCCGTTATTGGATTGTGTTTGAATTTTCTCTTCCTTTATCTTCACTCTCTTATTCATACATTTAATTATATCTTTTTTATTCTAATAACAAAGCCTGTCCACTTCCAGTCTAAACCAATATCGACCAAATTTAAAGTTCTATCTCAGCTTTTTACGCTGGATACCGCTGTGTGGCCCGTTTTTTATTTATGTCTTGATTCTTGCAGAAAAAGGTAGATATTATTTGTAGTGTTTTCTATTATATGCAGAGAACGGTATACTAGCATATGAATAACTCAGAAATTAAAACTTAAATAAAAAACTTGCCGTACGGCGATAAGAAGCGTATAACATTGAGTTAGAACTGAAAATTTGTTCCACATTGGATTAGACAGGCAGTGGACAAAAGAGTTCAAATATTTGCTCTGCTTTCTATCTTTCGACACTAAGCAGTCACTCTAGTATCGTTACGTAGAGCACGTGTGTCGCTTGTGAGATTCAGCGTTCTGTGGTAACATTCAAAGCTAGGAACACATATACGCTCACACACACACATACACGCTCTGTCTCTCTGTCTGTCTGTCTTTGTCTGTGCGTGCGCGCGCAGAGTAGAGATTGAGAGTAAATGAAGGTCAGTAGCAGACGCCTTCAGATTGCACTGTGATGCGAGTGACGATAGAATGGAATGGAAAGCTAAAGAGGGGACAAAGAGTGTAGTGACTTTAAGATTGCAACAGTTTTCTACCAATGGTATTAACATAGGATATGCTATTCCAGCATCTTGCGAAGGGAGAACCAATGTAGCGGGTTAGGCGTTCAGAGGCTTGCGGAAAAATTGTACACTCAAGATTAGGCTGTGAACTTGTGAAGATTTTTTCTGTTCCTAAAAGAAAATTAAGGCTTTTTTTAACGCCGAGGGATAGAATATTATTACATATTCTATATTTTACAGCAAATGAAATAAAAATAAATAATTTAAGAATGAGATAAGTGTTTAGCAAGGGTACAACACTGCCAAAGACCGCTTCTGGTTAAAAAAAGAGATAACAAAACATTTAAGGCTTACGTTGTGTTCTTTGTTTATTTTTCAACCAAGGCCATCCACTTGAAGGTTTGTAGTGCGTTGCTGAAAACCTAACGCTATCTATAGTGACGATGGCTCAGTCTTTGTCAGAGCTGACAATGATCTTAAGAATTTTATGAAATTAACCAAGTCCAAGTCACATAACGAAGTACTTAACGACTTTCTTAGTTCCCAAGGCACCAAATGGCATTATAATCCACCAATTGCAAAGCACCGGGGTTGGCTTGTGCGAAGCTGGAATAAATACGGTAAAATATCATTTAAGTAGGATAATAGGTAACATTCCGTTGAACTTTGAAGGATTAGCAATCGCGCTCTGTCAGATCGAGGTGTGCCTTAACTCAGGACCACTTACTGCCTTATCTACTGATCGAAATGATTTGTCGTGTCTTACTCCAGGACACTTTTTTAATAGGAGAACCGCTGCTAACAGCTCCTGATCCAGATTCGACGAATACAAAGGTGATTTACTCAGGTGGCAGCTAATTCAGCAACTATAACACCACTTCTGGAATTTATGGTCGTCAGAATACTTCTCCAGGTTACATCAACATTCAAAATTGTGGACCGTGAAGGAGCATTTGAATGTTCGAGACCTAGTTTTACTCAAGGAAGAGCATCTTCAGCCTTTGAAATGGAGATTCGGAAGAATCAGTGTTACCCGCTCTGAACCTGTTACCTTGGTTCGAGAAGTGACAGTGAAAATAAGGGAGGTTAATACAAGAGGTCTATTATATAGTATTTCTCTTGCCATATGACTCAGTGTATTATCGTTTGTGTGTAGGCTTGTACCTTATCAGTTTCATTGAGAGTTCATACTAAGCAAAATATAGTGTTTCCCTTGTTTCATAATGTTTTGAAATATTAATAATATTTCAGGTGGACGGTATGTTCAGTAAGTGTATTAAGTTATTTCTGAGAAGAAGTAAGTTTCTGGTACAACAGTGATCAGAAAACGCAGTACAGTGACGTAGTAGTCTGTGAAAATTTTAAAATCGAACTGTGTCGCAGTTTTTCACGGATGTTAAGAGGGTTCCTCGCTCCAAGCCCCCTTTTAAAACATTATTTAGAATATTTCAAAAACTAAGAGCACTATCAAAAATGTAAGAACTAGAGCTTTCAAAGTACTATCAAATACAATGGACAGCAATTTCAGGTCTGATCCGTTGATGAGTAATACGTTTTTAAAGATTATGACGTAATTATTTAATTCAAGTCTCAGTACTAATCAATGGACAAGATTTCGAGATCGCTGTTCATTGTATTTCATAGTAACTTGTAAGTTCTAGTACGCTATGTTCTTACATTTTTTATAGTGCTCTTAGTTTTTGAAATATTATGAAAAACGTTAAAAATGTGGGGATTGGAGCGAGGAGCCCTCTTAAGCGTGAAATAAAATAACACGTTTCACCAAACACATCCAACTGTATTTCATTTCACATTACTGTTAAATGCATATACACCGAGGAAGACCCTTGATAGCATCTTACAAGGAGACTTACGGAAGTGTAACTCACCGATTTTAATGAAACTAATTTTAATGCATACTTGTAGAACATCGAAAAATAATCGTCACGCGTTTATTTTATTTCAGCAATGGTACGGGTTTAAGGGTAGAAACCACCCTCTGAATGTTAGGGGTGGTTTTCAAGCATAGACAGAAAACGATAATTTAATGTAGAAGAAACAATATTTCCAGGGGGTTAGCACAGTTGATTCAGAATCGGACGTCAAAATTACAAAATTCAAAATGGCGATTCCAATATGGTGATTACAGTTACAAAAAGTTGTCTAGTTTGATATGCTCTCGAGCTAGCCAAGAATAATTATAGTTGGGAGGGTTACTGCGAGAAGGTGGTAGACCGATTTGAAATCTCTTTCTTTACTGATGTTAACGGGATGCTTCATTAAAGTAAGTATCGTCACCTCTCACTATTCGGGGTGCTTAATAGATCCTCAATTGTTATAATTATTAATTTATAGCGAAAACACTTTACAGTAATGATATTCCGTGAAAAGTGTGTGCTGCATAAACATTGTTTACACCACGCACACCATATTATGGCAATAGCAAAAATGCGATACCATTATTTTTCGATCTTTTACAAGTATGGAAAGTTTCATTGAAGTTACACTGACGTAAGTCTCCTTGTTAGTCACACTAACATTATTTTTTATGAAATAGGCTGGCAACACTGGCAACTGAAGTACTTATGGAGGGGATCGTCCACAGTATTTTTACTATTGTGACGAATAACGTTCATGCCATATTTGGAGCGAATATGTGAAAGGCTATACAAACAAATTCTAAAATTCAATTTTGAAAGTTGGTTAACAACATTGTTATACTGAACAAATCAATACTGTTCCACTGCTATGAACTAGTATCATAAAGACCTTTCCAATGACACGACAACCCACTTCCCAAACTTCGTGTTTACTCGGATTTTTTTTTTGGACATACTTAGAGACAAATGGACGGATCTATCGGGATTATAAGGTCCCTTTGTGTTAGATAAGCCACAAAGGGTCCTAATAGCAATTTTAATTTTCTGAATAATTTTAAGTGCGGTACGCTATATGGCTTAATCACTTTTCATAAAATTTGCCATTATTTGAAAGAACATATTAAAATTATATTTTTTTCTCCATGGACATAGCCCTCACCCCTGCCAGGGAAAGAGGGGAGATACAAGTTGTGTCTCGAGTTTTTTTTAACAAGGTCATTCTGGAGATAGTATGTGCAAACTTTCATGTTGATATCCAACTGTGAACTACCAAGCGACTAACAGAATGCACTGAGTGTCCCGACTTGGATTTTAATTCCGGTGACCAGATTCGTAGTCAAACATGCTGCCGCCTGTATAATTTTGTTGTTGTATGTATGTAATAAATAGTCATGTCAGCGAATTTGATTAAATAGTAGATTTGATAATTAATGCAGGGACACTATAAAATAAGAATATATTGCACCTTTTTGGTTAAAATCCACGAAACGTAGATTTTAAAACAATAAAAAAATAATCTATTATTTCATACAAGGTAAAAATACACTGGTAGTACTTATCATGCACCAGATCTAAAATGGTCTGATTTGTGTACAGGAAGCTTGAAAGGAGTGCACAAACGTCCTTAGTTTTTTATGCCTTGCAGGAAGGGAATTTTGAACGTATAGTGCTCTTATTTTATCAAGATTATTTTGTATACAATTTTTGTAAACGTTTCGTTCACATAAAGTCAGGTTTACTCACTCTGAATCAAACTTGTCCGGTATCTAGCTTCGAAACGATGTATTCGGTATGTCTTTCGTAGCTTACTAGAGGTTATGAACAAGTTATAATTCCGTTTTCCTGATTTCTCTACATAATTGCTATACTCTAAGAATCGCCTGCTAATACAGGGTAACGTGTGAAATAGTGACGGTTTACGTTTATATGAATGAGTCTACTAGTATTGACATTACGTATTAATTAGAAGACCCTTAATACTTTAATGCTTGTTGTATTAGCGAACATTACAATTATGTTTTGCAAATCTTTCTGCAACTCGCTGATGATAAATCTATAAAGGAACAGCAAAGTAGCAGGGTTGTTATTACTAGTCCATCATCAAGTGGGATCATCACTTGAGCACACAAATCAACTCTATAGGGAGTTTTAATAGGACCTATCGAGACCTAAGGAATATGTTGCCAATTCTAGTAGGGTGGTTTTCTAGGATGGCCATTAATATGCAAAATGGTCGCTGCACATCTACACAAATTCACAATTCTCATTCTTTTCACATATTTAGTGCGATGCTACAAAAGGTTTCGCCCCACTACAAACTTGTAGGTCCATTGATAGAGAAGCTATTTAAATAGGAACCTTATAGTCCCTCTCGTTCTGTCTGTCCGTCCATATATTCGTTTTCGAAAAAGAAAACTAAGGATCCACAAGGTGCTTGAGGTGTTGTTGGAAAGGTATTGGCTAGGTAAGCGGAGATACATCGGGATCGGTTTGAGTGGTTCAGCGTTGCAAACCCAATTTAAAAATGAACAAACATGGCCCAGTTGTAGTATCACTGGAGAGGCCCTACGTTGACTATCTCAGCACCACTGGGATCATCATGATCAAACCCAAGCTTTTACTGCCTCCAACCAATGTTATAATTCCGCTTAATCTTCAACAAATGACTGCTTGAGAGCCTGAAATGCTGTACACCTATACGAAGCACACCTATACAATTCCGTAACTATCATTCTTCCCACGCTTCTAGAGAAATCGTACAGATAATATCCCTCTCCCATATTTCCTTCTAATAGAATTTTATTTCTCGTAGTACATGCTGAATTCTAGATATTACAGTCCGAGTTTCAATAGCCTATGTTTTGTTATAAGTTATCAAACTAGGTACTGAAGCTTATAAAAAAATCGAGATAGTTTCCAAGCTACATTCGACATCTCAATGGTAATATTTTTTAAAATATTAAAAGTACTGCTTATCTATCAGCTGAATAATTAAATTCTATATTAACAAATATTTCCTCTTCGATACTGTTTCGAAACCCGAAGCTAATCTTGGTCTGTCGCAGTAACTGTTAAATACCTTATTTCCAAATATATATTCAAAAATACTACGTCTTCAGTGATTGAAAACGTATACATAACAAGATGCTGTATGCACATTAAAGAATCACCATTACACTTCAGAACTTTCTTCTTCGTTTTTATCAAGATTAATATTCTACCAGCAATTCTACAAAGAAAACCAGCAATTCTTCTTCAACTTATTTATATTATCACGCTGCTCTTTGAGCAACATTCTAATATTAGTCTTTGAGTAAGCATCTATAGTTCAAAATATTGTATCATTCTTCTTCTGTACTTGTTCCTTCACCTTCTTATCGCATTTACAAAAAAAGATCATTTTGTTAATAAATGACTGCATAAATAATAATCAAATCTTTCAAGCAGTATTCTTGATAATAATAATCTTCTAATCATGCTTCTTAACCATGCCACCACCATATTTATCAAGTTTGTTAGCTAGTAATTAATAATATAAATCTGATTAGTTCAGTATAATATTTCAATGAGATAAGACTTTGCAAATAATTTAAGCAATTAAAGTGAGCATGGTGTGAATTGCATTCACTTCAGTTGTTTATCTCTGGGATTATAATCGTAATCCATAAAAATTGGTATTTGTAGTTTCTTCACCTAATGTTATCTACTTTCGTTTGAAAGTAAAGCCATCGTAAACAGACGATTACGTCATTTACATAGTATTGAAATAGGTGTATCAGTTATACCTAGAAAATCGCTAGAAGAAAACAATAAACAAGAACCAAATTGTAAGGTGCTTCTGCTTTGATGTCAATTAAAAATTCATGTCTAAATGTTACCTTTCTGCTACGTATCTCCTCTTTCTTGTGCTCTCAGGAAGACCATGTAATGATGTCTGCGAAAACACTCTCTCTAGACTCCCTAAGAGACCCCGTGATTTCATCTTTCCACGCATCAAGCTGCAATGAATAACAAATAATTATCACGTATGCATTCCTAAAGTTTAGGCATTAACCAAATGATTCACAATTAAACTGATTTCCATGAAAATGCCGTTAATAATGACAAACGTTTACTTCAAAATAATGCAGTCAATGGATGAAAACAATAATATCAAAAGTCGAAATTCAAATTATATGTCAATCAAGTAACTTCCTATTGTGATCGGAATTAGGTAAATCAAATGCCCCTAAGTTAATACAGCATTTTAACATCTCTATTTCTGTATTCAATCTAACACTAGAATAGCATCAACTATTTACGAATTGTAGGATATTGTCCAATCAAATATGCAGCTCCAGAGAAACGAGTAGTTTTAGAGCTTCTAATATTATATCAATATAACGTATGAATATCGTAAAGAAAAAGCACCATAAGAATAACATGGATTAGAAATGTTTTTGAATATTGCCCCAAAATAGCACATTCTTAAATTAGAGCAGATAAAGATCAGAAGCTTTGCGAGAAAGAGAAGCAAAGCATCCCACGTTGAAGTAACACTGGTGGTATACGGCGTTGCGAAGCAGCGAACCACCAAGCGAAACCTTTCGTGTTTCTATCGTAATATGTGAGAACAAACAATTACGTGAATGTGTAATGCCCAGAGTAGTAAATGTACAAGTGTTGTACATTTAATTCAATTCGAAGCAATTCAATTCAACTGTAGCAGCCAATGGAATTGTATGTATCTACGAAAACGCAAAACCCTGTATTTGTGTAATCAAATAATGCAATTTGCTCATTAATTATAAACAGCATTACTCTGACACTGCAAGACGGAGAGTCAGTTTGGCTACCGACCCAGTATATCCATTAAGGCATATTATTTCGAAAATTATATTGAAATATTCTTTGCACGTTGAGCCTTCCCAACTGGTAGTACGCATAACTCCGATGCATTATTCTTAAGTGTAATGCGAATGCAGGTGACGAAATAATGTGTTTTTGATCATATACCCAATAAACAAAACGTCTTACGTTTCTTAACACCTACTAAATAGTGTATAATTAGTTTTTCATGGCGGAATATATAAGCGAGCTCTTTAATCCAAAATCTAATATTGAGTGGTAGATAATAAAATAACCCCGTCACCCCCAAATATTCGAAAACATAACAACGTTAACATTTTTAAGTTAAAAAATCGATAGAAACCGTGCAAAACTATACTTACAGCCCCTCAATTTCG